>OY735198.1:47597337-47634837 GCA_963457665.1 Thysanoteuthis rhombus
AAAAACAAAAACAACTCATCAAAAATCATTCCAGAAATAACATAGAAGTGGAAAAACATGAAGCCATGCACAAAACAGCAGTAGAAATGCAAAGAGCTCCCTTGACAAACGTTGAAAGAAACCCAAATAAGATTTAAGAAATCAAAAAAGCACAAATTATAATAATGATACAAGCAAGAATTCGAACAAATGTATCAAAGAAAGAAAAGCAAATGCATAAATTAATATAGATAAAACCCCCAAATCTGGTAAAACCGTAATGTTATAGGGGGGAAAAAGTGTTCGTAGGAAAATTAAAGAAATTCATTAAAAAAAATTTCCTCAGTAAAAATATGCCTAAAAAATCGAAAGAAAGAAACATTCAGATGCGTAATTTTACCCCTTCAGGAAAGATACAATTTTTTATTTTTTTTTTTTTTCATATCCATCAAAATAAAAAGATAAACAAAAATGTTCAAATGTTATTGAGAAAAATTTGAATATTTACATATATTAAGATGGAAGCTGGCGGGGGGGGGGGGTTGAATAATCCAGCAGGAATTGATCCTTGATCCAGAAATTTCTGAACCTAATTGACTTCTTTGAATTCTGATTTTTCCTTGTGTTATTCTGCCTTGAATGCCGAGGGAATATCAATCCGCCTTATTTTGCATATGGTGAATAACAACGTTATTGGGAGGAATCAAATTGGTGGGAAGAAGGAGGAATTTAATTTCTCTGCATAAATCGTTCTGTGATGCCCCTGGACACATCAACAGTGATACTTCTTGGGTCAATGAGTGAAAAAGATGATCTGGCCAGGGTTAATCAGGCCCGAGCTCGTGTCCAGGTTATTCTATCCCTCCCATGGCTATAGCTCCCTCTAATTCTGTTGAGCTTGCTGAGTTTTTATTGGAAACATTTCAATTCGCCATTATGTTGAAGCTATCTCAAACTTGCATTTGCCCAAGAATCCAGTGTGTACATACTTCGGTCGCAGGGAAGAAAAATGGTCAACTTAAGATTTCTTCACAGGGAACATTGCCTCAAAGCTTCTTGCCTTCTTGGTAATAGACTCGATGGCCCTTCATCTATTGGCTCCCATGATGCCCAGCATTGCAGGCCCTGCAGAGGGACTAGTCCATGAAGACCCAGTATACCACCTCAATGGGTTCGCATCATGCTTGCCACTTGTTGTTTAATGTACATTGCCCTCATTGCTCATGTCAATGTGGTCCTCCTGGGGAACAATGACTTACAAGAGAATGATCTGCTTGGAGTCTTCAGAATTTTAATGAAAGAATATTGTTCATTTAGTCGATTTTTGACTTTTTGCTATCAAGTGGAAAGGTCATTCCATTGCGATAAAGTGGACTCTTCTTTATATCCTACTCTGGACGTAATTAAGAAAAAGAAATCTCTATTGCTATCATCTGAACCCTGCAGTAGTATACCTGACAATGTCTGCGTGAGTTCTCAGAAGGTTCATTTATATTGTTTTTTTTTATCTTGATGTACAGTAGTTTGTATACCTCCTTCAAGTTCAGTTTATCCCGTATAGTGTGACACTAGGCAATGAATTAGTTTTTTCCATTTCTCGAAAAATCCAAAGAGACCCATTTATTTTTTGTAGAAATAGTGTGTGTTTTATGGGGTCTATGTACTAGGCAGATATCCAAGAGTGCTTTACATGGCTAAGAGGCTATCCACCCACTGGTGGGGGAATGATGAATTCATACCTTTCCCAAGGATATTAGCTAATACAGTATGCAAATGACTGAGATATCTTTTATTACACCAAAAGGACTCAAATATCTTCATGCCTATTACAGATCTTGAATGACTCATTAATCTTCATGTCTTGTAGGGCATCCTAATATTCCAAATATCTTTAGGTCTATTAGAGCACCCGAATGACCTGTCTATTACAATGTGGAAATGACCCAAATATCCTAACATCTGTTACAGCACCCAAATGACCGAAATATCCTTAGATCTATTGCAGCACCCGAATGACCCAAATATCCCTAGGTCTATTACAGCACCCACATGACCCAAATGACCCTAGGTCTGTTGCAGCACCCAAATGACGCAAGGTCTGTTGCAGCACCCAAATGACGCAAGGTCTATTGCAGCACCCAAATGACCCAAGGCCCATTGCAGCACCCAGATGACCTAAATATTCTCAGGTTTATTGCAGCACCCAAATGACCCAAATATCCCTTGGTCTATTGCAGCACCTGAATGACCCAAATATCCCTAGGTCTGTAACTACATCCCAATGACCCTTGGTTTATTTATACTATGGTGACTCCTACCATTGCATTTATGTGTTCCTTCCTCTCTTCGCATTTTTGGGGGTTTTTTTTGTGTTTGTGTAAATATTATTTTGAACCTGCCTGAGTCAGCCACACTGAGGATTGAAAATTATATGAGCAGATGCTCTGTGGGACTAATTTACTAACTACTGTACATAACCAGTGTCGATATTTACTAAGCTTGGTGTAGCTTGGCACAATTAGTGAGGTAGGCTGGTGAGGATCAAGTTGATTTGATTATTGAATAGCCTGCTGAACTTAGCAGTCAAGTGACCAAGTTCTGCAAGCCATTCTTGCCTGTAAGTGTGTGTATGTATAAACAAATAAAGCCTCTGGCAATACCACCACCGCCATCTACCCCATGTGAATGCCCCCACCCCACCTGCACTATCAATCACTCAGGGAAATTGTGGGCCCTCAAGGTGGAAAAAGGTTAGTAAAGATTGTGCTGGGGTTAGGCTTACTAGAATAACACACCCTATATCTCCTTTCCTCCCCCATGCTGCACAGATCTCTATTATCCCTTGCCTTGTCACTATAACTAAAAATAAAGGTTTTGTTTAGAATGGAGAAAATACTTGGGATCAGAGGTGACTTGGATTTTAGGACCAAGGCTTTATGTCTTCATGAAATAAACAATGAAAAATGAAGAAGGAAATAGTATTCAACAGGTACTGATTAATACACATCTCAAGCAGAGTCTGTTTGATCTTAAATGATCCATTTGAAATTCTCAAAATAGAGGCTACAAAATACTCAGTGAAAGGTGAATGGGAAACTGTTTATAACAAATAGAAATCAATCCTCTTGAAAAAAAACTGGATCTGTTCCCAAAATATTAATCCAGTAATCTTCGTTTACTTAACCAAGAGACAGACCCGTAAGCTGAGAACCATGCAACGTGCACATGAAAGAATAATGCTGGGCCTCACATGGAGAGACCACAAAACAGCACAGTACATCCAGGAAAAGACAAGAGTTAGGGACATCATAGAATCCATAAAAAATCTCAAATGGCGGTGGGCTGGCCATGTTGCAAGAATGGCAGACAATCGATGGACATCACGACTCACAACATGGATTCTCCGAGACCACATGCGCAACCGAGGCCGGCAAAATGTTAGATAGAGAGACGAGCTAGACAAGTTCAGGAAGTACTGGCTCCGTGACGCCCATGATAGAGAAGTGTGGCAAATCCTGGGGAAGGTCTATGTGCAACGATGGACGTTGAAAGACTTATGATGATGGTGATGAATCTTCGTTTGAAGACAATCCCAACTGTACCACAAGATCGGAACAAAGAGCAGCCAAGCAGTGATCTATTGGAAAGCCCGACAGATTCAAAACTAGCCAGTTTTCTTGTAATTCCAGTTTCATGGATCCCGAATGTATGGTCTATTTCTGCATATTTTTCACCTCTCCGTGTACACTTTTTTTTTTTTTTTTTCCCAAATTGACAGGAGTTTTTGCTAGCACATGGACTGATATTTATTTTCACCTTAAGATAAAAAGCACTTCAGCTGCATTTCTTGAGCAGTTTTTTGGGACAAAGCATGTCAATTATCAATGTTTTATTACTAGTTCACCCATGATATCAGAAAATGACAGCAGTATCCAAATAATTTTGCAATTGCACTGTAGTTATAGAATGTATTTTATTTTATCAAATGAACAATAACAAATAATTAATTTTTTAATAGATATTTTTGATTAATACAACAATTGGTAAGGAGTGTACAAATTAGGTTTAATGCTTCACGAGCAGAACCCACCTGTATATTTTCATACACAGTATAGCATAATTTTTCAATTTAGAAATCTTTCATTATTGAAAAATGGTAAATAGAAATAGAAAAAATATTAATAATCCACCAAATTTTCAAATCTTTTGTATTACAATTGAATTACAATATATTTTAGAAGAGAGTTCAACTCCTGAGATTTGTTAGGTTTTTTTTTTTTTGCAGGGGGGGGGTCTTTTCATTTTTTACAATTTGATTATTCATTTATTTATTACGATATGTATTTGTATATTTCTCCTCTCTTGAAGTAGCTTCTACTTAAATTTATTGAATTTATTTTTGGAAAATGTTTTATGAAAAATATTCCAAGCCAATATAAATTTATATTTGATTGAATTTCCTCCATATTTTTCTGTTATAATATGTAATTTGAATAAAGAGCCTTTTGATGACTTTCTTACATTTATAGAGCTTTCACTGTTTGAAGAATAGAAAAAAATGTTAGTAAGTTTTTGATCAATGAGATCATGTACCAGAAAACAATTTTGGGAGATTTTCAGGAACTCCTAGTGGTGTGTCACATGATTCTCAGTAAATGAATTGTCATAAATATTATGATCATTTTTTATAGTATCATCGTTCTGAGCTATGATTTTTTTGATGAATTTTGAAGAGTTTCAATTCTCCTCAGTATAGTTTGAGTGATAAAGTCTCAGGTCTGACATCCATTCAACAAAAAAGAAGAGAATGTAGCATGATGAAAAGATAGTTCATATACTCTTAGATAAGGTGTAATCTTATAAAGCAGATGAGTTTGATTTCTAGCTCTAAACAATGAACAGAGCCCTCAATAAATTTGAGATATACACCAAGATATTCAGTATGAGTAGTATGGCATATTCTTTGGGCACTAATTTTAACTTCAATATTCTCAGGTAATTTCTCTGACAATTTTCTGAAGATAAGTTCTGTTATGTCAGTATTGAGGGAAATTTTATTGGCTAATAACTATTTACAGAGATATTCAAGATATAAAATTGAAACTTTTTTTCAATTTTTTTATGAGAATTTTAAATTTAAAGAAAACTGTCATTATCACCATACTGATATATAGTAGGTTTTTTTTTGTTGCAAAATGAAGGTTGTTAATATATGTTAGGAAAAGAAAAGGACCAAGTACAGATCCTTGTGGTACTCGATGCTTAACTGTCTTCATTTGAGATTTATGCCTAAGTACTGATACATACTGCTGTCTATTATTTAAATAAGTTATGAGCTATTTTTTTGGTGGGCCTCTTATTCAATACTGATGTAGTTTTTCTATAAGAATGTCATGATTCACTGTCAAAAGCTTTTGTAAAAACTACAAATAAACCACATGCATATTTTCTGTGTTTGGAATTTGTCTGATCTATTATTTCAGTGATGTTGATTTGTGCAAGTTCAGTTGAGTGTTTTGATCAAAATCCAAACTGCTGTTTGTAAAAACAATTATATTTGTTTAGAGAATTATATGCACTGTTGAAGACCACTTTTTAAAATGATTTATTTATATGAGATAGAAAGGAAACAGGTCTATTGTTGGAGGCCTTAAATCACAAAGCATTTTTAAACATTGGAATTATTCTAATTTTTTTTTTAAATTTGTTTGGGTGTATTCCTGTAACTTAAGAAATGTTAATTATTTTGATAACAGAGTGCTTTTACTATATCATTTCTCAAGAATTTTTGAATGTCTATTGGTGTATTAAATGAACCTGAAGATTTCTTTGATTTGAATTTTGAGATAATATTCAAAATTTATTTTTCTTTAACTGAGATAATCCCTATAGAGTTTGGTAAAGGGTTTTACAAGTACTTCCATCATCTATTTATTTTTGTTTATTGAGAATGTTTTCTGCTTCATGAGAAAAATAGTCATCAGAATTATTTGAAAATTCAGTTGGTTCATTTATTGATGCACCATTATCATCCTCTGAGTATACTGTATAGTCATATGATATGAATTTAGTATTAACTCTGATTGATTTCTTTCCAAAGATTTCTTATATTATTTGGATTTTTTGGGAAGTAGTTTTTAAAATAATCAGTTGTGTTTTTTCAGGTAAGATCTATGATTCTATGATGGAGTTTTTTGTGAAGAGCTTTTGTTGGTTTTGTTTTTTGCTTTTATGTATTTTCCAAAGATCGAATTTCTTCTTTTGATACTTGTTATAATTCCATTAGTAATCCACGGTTTATGTCTGTATTTGAATTCTCTTTTTGATATTTTTCCTAGTGGCATATATTTATCTAGGATTTTTTTTAATGTTCCATTGATTGAATCATATTCTTCAACCTGTAGTTATTCTCCCAATTTATAAATTTATGGTTAAGTTGGTTCAGTCATGTTTAGATATATTATGTTTATTTGGTAAATGATTTATGTAAGATTTAGGAATAATTGTTAATGAGGGAAGGTGATCAAAGACCAAGGTAGTGAGATTTCCACCAATAGTATCAGGATTACAGTAATTTGTAAACATATCTATCAAGGTATCTGCTTCTTTTTTTTTTTTATTAAATTGATTGGCAAGAGAATAGCTGGTAATGAAAGATTTGATGAAAGCGGATCATAAAAATCTGATGTTTGGTGATTTGTGATTTTGATTAGGTCAAAAATTAACGTCACCTGTAAAAAATGTATTTTTCATTTGTTTCATTGTTTAATTGATAAAATAGATTTGTGAGATAAGTATTTATGAATTTATTTTCACAAGGTGTTGGATGTCTATATATTATACCAATTATGTCATTAGATTCTTTATTTATAATTTCTATAAATAAAAGATTCAACACCTTTTTTTCATATATATTTAAATCTTTTGTTTCTAGGTTCAAAATTTATTTCATTTGATATATGTAAAAGTACACACCACCCTCAGTTTGCCTCTGTGTTAGTATCAATAGGTTGTTTATAAATATCTATGATGATATCTATTATGGATTCATTTTTTTTTTATTTGTGTTGATTCTGAAAATGCTATGATATTGAATATAAAATCAATTTGTTCAAGTGTAACTCTCAAGCCTTCAAAATGTTTTTGTACTGATTAAATGTTTAAATGCAGTAAGCAAAAAGATTTAGAGAATTGAACTTTCATTTTTTAAATCCTAAATGAATATGGCTATGGGCTGATGGTTCATTTTCAAATCCATTACCTGTGTAATCTTGGAATATATAGTTGATTTTTCGATTTTATCAAGTTATTTAGATTGTTAAAATGTTTTTTTGTGTGGAAAGAAGAAAACTGTAATTCTTTTATTCAAATATTATCAATGCTTAGTATCAAAAGCATTATGCTGCACACAATTTTCTTGTTTATGTTCAATACTTACTGAATATTAATCAACAGGTACAATTCAGTAAAGATACCAAAATATAGATATGGGTACATTGCCTATCATGGCGTTTTTTTTGTTGTGTAAGTATTAAAAAGGGCTCCATACACACATACACAAATACATATATATATATATATATATATATATATATATATATATATATATATATATATAGATAGATATAGATATATAGTGACCTCAACCTATTACAAACTTGAAGCCACAGTAAGATGAAAAATATTAATACAGACACACGTATGCCTGAACACTGAAACCCCATGTTACCTATGCCTAAATGAGAAATTTGAAATCCTCACTTCTACCTATAAAACAAAAAACATAATTGTTGAATTGAAAAAATGAAGTAGCAACAGAGTGCTGACACTGCAAAAAATTACTGTTGAAAAACATGATTTAATACCCCACCTATAGGTATACTAAAAATTATCTGCCATAGCTATCTTATTCCCCTCATTATTATTATCTATGATAGTAGTAACAGCATTACTATAAGCATTATTATCATTTTATAGTTTTAACCACTTTAAGAACAGCCCGATCACCTTTCCATGATTATCTTAGATATGTTGAAACAGACCAGGCCTAGAATAATTAAACTAACAAATAAAGTCATCTAAAAGTGAACCCTAACACTGGGAAACATATTCAAGTTAGAATAAGACACTTTCAGAGAGGAAACACATCACAAAGAGCTGATGCTTTAACAACATACTGATAAGGAGAATGCCTATAGTATCTCCTGCTAATTCATAATCTATAACCACCAGCTAGCAGAGTAACTCCACTATGCAAAACAGAAAAACATAACATGCAATGACCAACCACTAAACAAAGAAAAAGAAAAGGTGTATAAATAGAATAAGAGGTAGATCCTACACCCTAGAAAAACAGACCCCCCCCAAAAAAAAAATAGCATGTCTGAAAGAGGGATCTAAAATAAATCAAATTATTCACCTGAGGAAGGACAGAAACATAAAAATACTCACACTGTTACAAGATGTACATAAGTATGAAAAGGTTTAATTAACCTTTAGGCCAGAACCATAACTACAATGAACTGATTTATGCCCAAATCAGATTTTGGTATAATTAAAAATATAGGGTAAATGAAAGTATATTAGCACAGTAACATAAATTTATTTGTAGAAAAGAGCTGAAAGCATTTTTCTTTATCATCTTGGGAGTGTTCGTTCATATGTAATTTGATCTGCTTTTTTTCATGAGTATATATTCTATGGCAATTTTTGTAGGGTAGGCTAAATATAGGCCTATAGGCATATGAGTTTGCAAACGTCTTTTTGGGACATCCTTTATTTGTTTACTAAAGCCATCAAAATCTCTCTGAGTCATTATGATGCGAGACCTAGTATTAATAGTAATAGTCTTATATTGTTTGAATTCTAAGATGAAATATTTTTATTATTTTCTCTTGATTTTTCTTTCACTTTTTTGTTGCTTTTTATCGTAATGACAAGTATGGGGTGCAAATTCAAGTCTCAATGCTGCCCACTTTAACAGTCATAGAGTTTATCAGCTTGGAGCTTTGTGATGAAAGAAAACAAAAATAAGATGGAAGATCAACTAGTCAAAAATTAATAATGAAAATAATTCATGTGAGAATTCACACCTTAAGACTATTACTACTAATACCAGATAGACATCATCATTATCCACTTTCTAAGGACCATCTTTGGATGAAGACCTTCCCTAAGATTCTCCATTTCTCTTGCTCCTGAGTATAATAGTACCAATACTTTCTGTCCTTATCTAAATCATCTAACCATATTATTTTCTGCCTGCACAATTGTGCATTTGATCTCAGGGAATCCACCTTGTAAGTCTTGATGTCCAGGGGTCATCAGACTTTCTTACAACACAGCTTGCCCATCGCTATTAGAGCTTTAATGGTTTTTAATGATATCTCAGACACTTGTTAGCTTTCTATTATTATGTGCTGCCTTGTGATCTCTCCACGATTCGTGATCTCTCTCCCTCCTAGATAATAAACAAACAAAGCAACTTGGCTCTGGCTATGTTATGATTTTCTCTTTAGCCTTGTGACTCAAGTCTGTGAAAGCATACCTCAGTTTCCCAGGTTTCTATTACACGAGTCAGAACAAATTGGATTTTGCCGACCAATTACTTTCAGCTTGTATTGCTGAGGTACTTTCTGTGCCCATTTCACTGAAAATCTTCTCAACGGAGACCCACCCACACATACACCTCCACATCATCACATATTGTATTTCTCCCTTTCTCTCCCAGTCATTCCTGCTATACATAATTCATATTTATTCACCTCACTACATCGCTAACAACATGCTATCCGATGAGAAATCCCCAGGAACAAATTTCGTTATTTTTTTTTTTTTTTCGTTAGCCTTAAATGCATGGGGTGTGAATTGGATTGGGAGTCCCCATTCTGCTTCAGTGCAGCGTTCAGAGCAAAATGCCCATCAGCCGGTCGCTTCCCAGTAAACCACATGGCTCTGCCAGCACCCAGGACTCAATAAGCAATGTGATAATAGACCTTGCTGGCTGCACTGACAAGTCAGCCAGAAGAAATGTGGAATCGGAACGTGCATATAAATAAATCTGATGTGGATCTGAAGAGAAAGTCTAGATAATAATTAGTGAATTAATATTATAATTGATGTGCTTAGATAATGATTGTGAATTTTAATAATTCACTAATTAGCAAGAAATTGGGGCTGCTGCCAGAATCAATTTCTAGCAGCTGCTCCATTTTCCTCAATTGTTTATTCTATTTACATTGTCTAGGCCGAATGATATCTCCACCATGTGATAATGGGAGATCATTTCAAATACAGTTTCAAAATAATATAACACAATTTATGAATATATATATATATATATATATAACTGTAACCAAACAAAAATGATACATTGATTAGAGAATCTTTTTTAGCCCAGCATCTTTAAGATGCTCTAACTTACTGAATAAAATAAATCCTGTTGGTTTCTCATTTGGTACATTAAATTTTGGCTAGGAGTTTCAATTTACAATACAATCACAATGCAAAACTGGCCCCTTACTTTTGTCCACAGAATGTCTTCAAAATTTCTGAATGGATTTCCATGAAATTTTGTGGAATAGTAGGCAATGGGTTAAGGAAGAACTGCTCACACTTTGTGGGGGATACAGGGATTTCCCAAGGTCAAGCTCTTCCCCTCCCAGCATCACAGTTTATACGTATACCACATAATATCTCCAAAAGATCTGAATGAATTTCAGTGATAATTTGAGGAAGGATTGTCAATGGGCTGATGGAAGCTGTGTTTACACTTTTTTTGAGGGGTGTGGGACAAGAATTTTCCATGGTCACCTCCCCTGCTTCATAGCTATATATCCGTGGCATAATGTTTCCAGAATTTTAGTGAAATTTTATGGAATGGTAGGCAATGGACTTAAAGAAAAACTATTTACGTTTTTGAGCAGTTCCCAGAATTTATGATAGTTATCCCCCTGCAAAGTGTCTGTGTGTACTCAACGCAATATCTCCAAAAGTTCTCAATCAATTTCAATATCTGGAAGGTTGTGCAATGGGCTAAGGAAGAAGTGTTCTCATTTTGAGGCGGATCCACAAATTTTTTTACCTTCACCTTTTCAGTACCTCATTTAGTTTAGTTAGCTTTATGAACGAAGATGTCAGGAGGGATTTCCACAGCAGTAGGACCATAGACAGTTAGGGCCTCTGTGGAGAATAACCCTCCAGCCTGAGCATCGATTCAAAAAGAGTGTCTATTAATGGTTAATATCAATTATACTAATGCAAGTAGAATTAACTAATAGAATCCACAAATGGAGGAAAAAAAAGAAACAAAAACAAGAGGCTCTAAATTAATGCTTTACTGTTTAGGAATCATTCTTGATTGATGGTAGCTTACTCTAAAATGTTATCTCTAACTATCAGGTTTTCTTGATTCTCTCAAAACTCACATCATCCTAAAGGTTAATAGATGCACTAAGTCACCGGTTTATTATTTATTGCCTTTGTCAAAAAACCACCAGGAGAAAATCCCCAAGGAACTGAGCTGTTTCATGAAAGATGGCTTTAGACAGCTCATGAATTTGTGGGAAGTTGGCTGTCAGTTGTACAGCAGACAAAATTGACAATTTCAATGATAATGTATGAATAACAATTGGAGAGTCAATTCAATTTTAACCCTTACCCTTCCTGGTTAATTCCCCACGGTCACACAATTAAGAGACTAGAGTGGTCAGGGAAGTGACTCCATGATGCAGCACTGGCCTTACCAACTGTCAATTTTGAAATGACAAATCGGTGGGCTGGGTTTTTTTTTTTGTCATGAGCCAGTGATAAAAATGGCTGACTCATCTGCAGCCTTCATTAACTGATTTCCTGTTACTGATTATTCCTCTTTGTGTCACTCTCTAATGAAAAGCAGCACAAACAAACAAATAAACAAACTTGCTATCTGGAAGGAATTGCAAGCAGCAATTAAAACTGAAGTTTTGGGTTAGGAAAAACGTGCTTAGAGTATGTTTTTTTTGTTTGTTTTTTTAGTTTTGTTTTTTCAAATCAGTTTTTCTTTCCAACTTTTGTTCTGACGACGGGATCTCTGGAAAGAATCACAAGCAGCAATTAGCCCATAATGCAAATGACAGAAATTTCCGTCGTTAAGATTCTACAGTTAACTCAATAAAATTACCGTTTCATTATGATTGATGCAACGGATCACTTGCAATGGACAAGATAACTATCAACTTTCCACTTTCTGCAGTTAATGGGTTAAAACTGAAGGTTTTGGTAAGGAGAATGTGCTTAAAAAGGATACTTTCATGTTGATCTGTCGGTCCCTAATAAGTTGAATATCAATTTTCCAGCCGAATCATGTTTGATTGATATGAAACTTGGTCCAGACTTCTGGGTAAACCATCCCCATCATCCTCCTTCTCCTGCTACTACCATAACTAGTAATGCTACCACCACTACTACTACTACTACCTCTGTATTTAGAATACCTCTTGAATCAGAAATCAGTTTTTATCAGGAAACTCGATCATACACGGCTCCTCCTCTTCTCTTTGAAATCCAGCCTCTTTTTCTCCATCTCCCTCGTCTTTTTCTTTTCTTCAAAGTGAGGAAAGATCCGGGACATTTTACAATGTTTCAAGTTGGTTTGAAACCTGGGTGTACCATTCTTCACTGCCCCCTCTTCAGTTGCTGAGGAAAGTTGACAGTCAAGAACAGAGGACTTGATAATTTAAAGGCTCAACTCTCTCTCTCTCTCTCAGGACATCCAGGGAGTTAGTTTGTCATTCTGATATAACAAGACCTTGAAGTATGATGAAAGCACTCTTTGGGGTAGATTTCTGTTGATAACAAGTCACTAATTAATGAATAAAAATAAGAACTCCTACTATTACGTTTCATTATAATTCACCAGAAGTCTGTCTGTCTGTGACAACCTATCACAAAAACCACATCAAATAAACCCATGAAATTTTCTTCAGATACTCCTGGGACCCATTGGCAAGTTTTTAGCAAACAAGTTTTTTGAAAATCACACCCCAAAATATATTTTTAGGGGATTGATCAATGAACAAAAAAAATTGATATTTTTTTTGTGTCTGGATTCTTTCAGCTGCAGTCAAGGAGCAAGTCGGTACTTAATATCATTTTTAGAGATAATGGGAAAGTGAGAGAGAGCAGTGGTTAGAGAAGTGCTGAGAGGAAGAGGAAGATTTTTCCAAGATCCTTTATCAATAAAAACCACACATAACACCATGAAATTTTCTCTGTCTACAATTGTGACCCTGGGAAAGCTATTAACCTTTGTTTTGTTTTGTTTTTTTTTCGCTGAACCAATTCCAATGCTAATTTAAAGAAAAAAATAGTTATTGGTGAAAATCTGTGTGAGTCTCCATAGCACAACCAATTTGGACTCTTGATGTCACTGACACATTATGTCACATATTCAGCCAAAAGTCTTGGACTGAAAGAAAGAACAGGTTTCTGTGTTTTCTAGTTTATTTTAGAAATTCATGAAAATACGTTCTTTTTCTAAATACCCATGTATACTCATGTCTGTGTCAACACATACACACACACACACACACATATATGATTTGTATGTGTTTGTGACTTAACTCATCTTTGTGGGCATCCTTTTCTGTGTGCAAGTCTAATGATGAAAAAAAGAAGGAAAAAAGCTGTTAAAGGGAGTGATGAGTCATTTTTGGTATCCAGCACTTGATGACTTTTTGCAAAGTAGTACGTAAGTAACCCATAAAATGTTAATTACTCCTCATTTCCCAGAGCTTCTGAGGATATGGCTTGATATTGTTCATCGAGTTCAGAATGATTTAAATATTCTTAATAGGTAGCATCAAAAATCCTCTAATATTGAGTATTTATGCATGATCAATGAGATCAGTGTCTGGAATAGCAAAAACAAGACTTCGGATGTAGTTGTGTGTAGCATGGGCTAGGCTTACTTTCAGGTACTTAAGTGTCAGATCATTAACACCATGAAGTTACATGAATAGCCCAGAATTCGAGAGTACCCTAATATCAACTAAACACTTGTTTGATTTTATTAAATCTCAGTAAAATGTCTTTGTATCACTTCCAAATAATTACCTACGTTTTTTGGTTTTTCAAAGAAATATCAGCTGGAAATGTTTTCTAATGGCTTCTTAAAAAATTGTCATTTAAATCATAATGTTCTTGCTTCTTACTTCTTACTGACTTCAGGAACGTTGTCATTCAGAATGAACATTATTTTACTTAACAATAGATAAAAAAAAATACAAAATTTGATGTGGCTATTTTCTAAAAAGAATTTTCTTTTTTTTATGATACATAATTCATGAATGAGAGGCCATTTTACTTCCCTTTGGTTTGCTACTTTGACACTTAATAAATCACGGAATTTTAGTCAGAAATGTAAATACTGTCTATAATCGCATAGAAATCAGCTGTGAGTGTGCAAAAGTATTTTCTTTTTTTTTACTATGACTAATTTTATGCCACCTCTCTTGTAATTATAGTCAAAATAATACATTCAAAGTGCTTGTTTGATGCTAAATAATTCACTGACATTCAGTAGGCTCAAGCTGGATGGATTATCAACAGGTTGTTGGTCTCTAGTGATGCATCTTGAACATGGTAAAATGTTTCGAAACCCTTGGATTTTCCTGCACAAATTTACATTTTATTCTATAAGTTTACATGATTTCCTGTTCAGTAATAAACTCATAGTTAGGTCAGTCAACTGCTTTTGTCCGACTGTCCAGCATTTCAATTGCTTTATCAAAAGCTGTATATTGAAGTAAACTTTATTGGTTTATTCTGTACCATGATTGAAAATATATTGATATACTATGTAAAGTCGATATATCATCCAGCCCTAGCACAATGTCGTCGTCAGGTTTGGTCGAGTATCATCAGATTTTATTCATATACTATAATATAAAAATATCGGTCCGGTCTGACTTTGGTGAGAATCAAAAAGATACTAGAGGACCTGCATACAGACACACACACCCACACAGAAATTTGCCAACCCTTATAAATACAAACAAGATGAAAAATGAGCAAAACAAAACAGAATCATTCAAACTATAATTATTTAATAATTCTTTGAAATAGCTGGGTTTCTGATGTTTCCAAGTTTCTGATGTCCAACTGTGTACGTATATATATATATATATATATATATATATATATATATATATAATCTGTATTTTATTCCTTTTATACCTTTCTAAGGACTTCTATGTACAGTGTGTGCATGTACATATGTATAAATATGCTATATACTTGGTTAATGCAAAAGTACATAGTGACACAATTTTATGAAATTCTTAGAAGTATTCTTGAAGTTTATTCAGCTCTTTATTGCTTGTGCAAACAGTCAACTGTAGTATGTTGTTTACAAACCTTAGGGTAAATTCTGGATCTTGGAAAATGGTGTCCACATGAACATTGATCACCACAGCATTCAAACATTTGTCCCTTCTCTCCTTGTTCTATACAGAAGAACACATTTTTTTTTAACAAGATAATCGCTGGTGATGAAAAATGGAGTATTTTCATAGTACACAAGTAGTTGTACTTTTCATTGATAATAGTTATGGGTCATGGATATGCCACGAAGACAAATCTGGATACACAGAATAGATTAAGCTTCAGAAATTTGAACCTACAAAAAACATGAACTGCTGTAACTGAATCTGACCTTAATTTCTTGGGGGCATTTTTTTTTTTTTTTTTTTTTTTTTTGAGAAAAGGGATTTTTTTTTTTCCACAAGGAAGTTAGTGAATTGATCCCAAAGTGGATGATCAATTAACAATGATGAGGCTCAAATTTTTCAAGACAATTTTGACAAAATCCTGATATTTTGGCTGAATTGGATCTTCTTGACTTGAAGATCCCAAAATTTTGTTTGGATATAAAATGGATAACTTTGGCTGTAACATGATTTGAACCCAATTGAAAAAAAAAAAATCTGAATTTACATCCACTGTCTGAAGTTAATATCTAACATCTAAATGCAACTAGAATAAAGTAAATTTAAATGTAAAACATGTGTTTCAAATTTGAAGAACTGCAGACACCCCTTCTATAACTATCATGATTTTCAATTTATTGTAAGTCTAAAAAAACTGTTTAATGAATAAGCTTAATTAATCTATGCTTGTATAACTAATAGGAATAGTAAAAGTTTTATTTGCTAACTTATCAAATGACTAACTACAGTGCACTTATATTAACGAGAAGAAGAATAAACAAGAAATGACTTTGGAATATTGTGATATTCTACTTAATAATTGAAGAAATTATGAAATCTCATTTTAAAATTAGAAGAAGTTGGCTGATGATGATGCTCACCTTATTGCCCAACCAGGGAGTCACCTTGCCAATAACTTTTACTCTTATCCCAATCTGCCAATTGAACAAATGATCTGGTGACTTGACAGCCTGACTTCATGCCGTCCTTAATTGTATTGTCTGACTTTAATTTACCTCTGCCAATGAATTCAGAAGAGATATATGTATTCATTCATGTCTTTCTGTCTGCACAAAATATCCCGAATTTTCTCTCTAAATTTCAATGACCTTTCGTGGAAACTTGGGCCATTGGCTAAGGCAGAATGGATTAAATTTTTATGGGCAGGTCTGGGATTATTCTTTAATGTTTTAAATTTTTGTATAATTCACAGTTACCTTCCCTGCATCGAAACTGTTTGTGAACTGATTTCCATTCAGATTCTAGTGACAATGGTGTTGGCAGAGGTGTGCGCATTCTGGGTGCTTTCTAAATGAACAAATGATCTGCTGCTTTGACAGCCTGACTACATGCCATCCTTGCTTGCATTGTCTGACTTTAATTAGAGAGGCGTCTGTCTGTTTGTCTGTCCTGCTTTTCTCTTCCCTGGACAGAGGAGTCTTCTCTCCTCCTCCTTTCTATCAACTTATTCGTTGGTTGAGGGTGGAGGGGGTTCGTTTGGTGTTGGACTTTCACTGCCTTGTCTAAATTGCTGGGATTCATGAGATTTTTGAACAGATTAAAATTCGAGAAGCCCAGAGATTGAGAAATAGATAAACGGTGTGGTTCGGGGTTAAGGGAACTGAGAGCAATTAACATGAGGGAAAATTCGACTGGTCTCAATTGAATTGGAATGTTAATGACTCTTCCTAAAGTTATAGACAATGAGAGGTCTGTCCAGAAAGTATCCAGACATTTTTAATAACCTCAGAACCAGTTGTGCAGACTATGTGACATGGCAACCAATCGCAGGGCACCTTACTGTACATGCATGAGCAAACACTCTCCCGTGCAGTTACTCAGTCGGTAGTGAGAAGCCATTAGGTGAGCTTATTGCCGTATTCACAACTCAGGGCAGTTAAGGTGGAGGAAAATTTGGTTAGTCTAAATTGAATTGGAATAATTAACAATTATATCATTGTCGTCATCATCGTCATCATTATCAGTTTTTTAATGTCCGTCATTAGACACAGACCTTCCCCAGGATCCGCCACAATTTTCTATCATGGACATCGCGGAGCCAGTATTTTCTGAATTTGTCTACTTCATCTCTCCCATCTTGTATTCTGTCAGCCTCGGTTTCGCTTGTGATACCTGGGGATCCATTTTGTGAGTTGTGATGTCCATCGGTTGTTTGTCAATATGGCCCACTCATTGCCATTTAATTTTTTTTAATAGATTCTATGATGTCTCGGATTCCTGTTTTCTTCCTGATATACTGTGCTGTCTCATGATCTCTCCATGTACAGTTGAGCATGGTTCTCAGTTTGCGGGTCTGTCTCTCGGTTAGGTTCCATGTTTCAGCTTCATAAGTGAATATCAGTAGAGAAGTGGCCAAATCGCAGCTTGAAAGCCATATACGGCACTTTGACATTTAATGTGTGGCTATTGGAAGTATGTTGGCTGAGCTCCTTTTCACATTACAATTTATATGAAAGGTTAATGTATAAGAAATATTTTCAAGCTTTATAATCATTCAGCGGGTATGAAGAGCAACCCCATAAAATAAAAACGTAAGTTCAATGACATTATTTGATTATATTAAATTCTAACATAGGATTTAATATAGTTAATAAAATCATCAGTCATGATTTTGAAAACATTTGGTATATATATATATATATATATATATATATATGCTCTTAGTTGTTACTGGAACTAATGAAAATTTACAGTTTAAAAAATTGCATACATAGGTAAATATCATTGTGTTTATGTATTTGTTAAGATTTATGGTAACTGGACTTCTCCTTTGTGTTGTTGATTTTGTTATAATCCATCCCTATCGGTAAACAACAAGGACATGTTTTACTGGCAGGAGCACAGAGATTCAACTAACTGAATAGTGTGTTAAGCGTCAGGTCAAGTAATGGTGATAGGCCGAATGTGAAACTTTGGTTCTTGGACAACCACAACAGAAAAAAAAATTAGGGGTTTTCATTTATGATAAAAGTTTGTGTACCTGTAATTCATACTAGTAAATTACCTGTTTGCTCTGTCAATGGTATATCTTGGGGGTGGAATTCTAAAGCACTGCAGTATCTCAGAAAATTCATGGGAGTTACCGGAAATGACCATTTCTGGTACTCGACCAAATCTTCCTCTCATAGACACTCAAAAGAGAGTTCAATTCCTCATCGCTTTACTGTGTCGCTTTTCACCTTTTCTCAACAGTCAAATTCTACCGTTCTCCTTTACCAAATATTTTTGTTTTACCTCCTACCCTTTTGCATGCTCCTACCCTTTCTCTTTGCAGCCTTCATGTTGCGATCATATTCTCAGTATCTCTCCTCTGCCCTTCTCAATGTAAAATTTGTATTTTTATAGTGTGACAAACCGAAGTGTGCAGGCACGTTGTTCATTACAATATAGATTAGCAATTGTCGACTTTTCGATCTCTTTGAAGTTTCTGTTTGAGGCTCCCTTTGTTGTTTTTTTCTTCTTCCTCTTTCATATATTTCAAGCTTGCCTTCATTTCATTTTTTTTTTTTTCTCTTTTATTTTTCAAGTTTTTTTTTTCCTTTGGTTTTTTATTGTTTCTTCATTCATTTACATTTCATTCTATACTTTCTACTCTCTTTTACCTTTCCGTATTTTCCTTTCATTCGTTAATACTTTTTCAGTCTTTCTTTATTATTTTTCCTTCCTTTTTTTTTTTCACTCTCTCTTTTCCTTTCCTTTTCCCTATGGCTCACATTTCTTTTCTTTTTTTTTTTCAGTCTTTCCATTCCTTTCCTTTCCTTTTTCTTCCAGCTCACATTTCTTTTCTTTCTTTTTTTTTCAGTCATTCTTTTCCTTTCCTTTTTTCTTTCGGCTCACATTTCTTTTCATTTTTTTCAGTCTTTCTTTTTTTTTTCCTTTTTCTTTCAGCTCACATTTCTTTTCTTTTTTTTCAGTCTTTCTTTTCTTTCTTCACTATCCTCACTTCGTTCCTCCACTTATCCTTCCGTCCGTCCTTCCTACTTTCTTTCCTTTCCTTCACTGATTCAGGGAACTAATTATTTATCCTCTTAGAACTGTTTGCAGACCTGTCTCAAAAGAAAGCACACTAAAACACTCCCCACCTCAACACCAAGAGAGAAAAAAAAAAAAGAATTTCTCCCTTTGATGTTTAGCATACATGCAACGTGTTTAATTGTTTGTTTGTCTGACAAAAGAAGACGGCATCTATTAATTAAATCAGCTTAACGATAATTACCAGACTTGCTATTTTATGGTGGTAGGCCTTGTTTCTATGCCTCTAGATGATGGAGAGGCGGCAAAAGAAGGTGTGGGCTTTGTCAGGGGGAGACCAGCCGACACCTTTGTGTTTACACCTGTTCATTTGTGTGACAAAGATCCAACTGGAGACATCAACAAGAAACAGGTTGAATCTGTTTGAGGATGAGAATTGAGGAAGAGAAAAAAAATTCCGAAAACTTTGATGATGAAATTGGAAACAGTAATATTAAAGATCAAAAACTGGATGTGGTACTTGAGTCTAAAGCACAGAAAGCTTTTGCTGCACTGAATTGAGCTCGGTAGCACCACTTATATTTGCAATGCGTTGCATATTCTGTCACAGGGCTACAACTATGGAGCCCCCCAGTGAATATCAAACTCACTACACTTGCAAATTGTCTGTTGTCAACATCCAGAGTAGATATTGCCTGAGTCTGGCCCAAGGTCACAATGGTTATTTACTCCGTGAAGATCTAATGTATCCACCAACGAATAGCCTTTTTTAGCCTTTACTATACAGTAACAGCCTTTGTGCATTTTGTAGGTACGATCTCCAGAGAGAAAAAGAAATCTGGATCTGCATTTATTCTTTATTTGCCTCTGCTTATCAAGTTGGAAGAGTTTTATGTGTCCACTCTTGTACGTCTGTCCATCTCTTTGTCCACTCAGTATCTCCAAAAGTTCTCAATGAATAGAAATGAAATCTACAGAAGAGGTGATTAAACCTGGCGGGGCGGATCTGGTAATTCAGAGATATTTTTTTTCATTGTACTCCAGAAAAAAGGGTTAAAAACCTTTCTTTTTTTTTTTTTCTTTTTTTTTTAAGGAGCTAAATTTGAATTTCAAGGGAAGTAACTCAATATTTCTTATAAGTAAAGTTGCATCCCTTGTGTTTTTTTTTTGTTTTGTTTTTTTTTAAATTTCCATTCAGACAGTGTATGGCCTTGGCAGAAATACACGCTCTCTGAGTGCTTCCTATTTTTCCTCATGTGGCGTCTCGTAATCCCTTTGAATTGTTTTTTTTGTATTAGGCCTACATCCAGCCTAACCCTACCAACAACAAACCCCTATTGCACTCATGAGTCCAATTACTTATTAAAAAATAAATAAAATAAAAACTCTTTCTTCCCCATCCCTTCCATCATTGTTCTAGTCCTCTAGTTTCTTGTTCGTTTGAGAGATTGGCTTTCAAAATCAAATGAATGTATGCAAACTAGTATCATGTGGGAAGATCATTAAAAAATGAAGGCTTACACTTGCTTTTTCTTTCTTTCTTTCTTCTACTTTTTCTCTTTTCCCTTCAGTTCTCTCACCTTTCCCTTCAGTTCTCTCTCTTTTCTCTTCATTTCTCTCTCTTTTCTCTTCAGTTCTCTCTCTTTTCTCTTCAGTTCTCTCACTCTCTTTTCCCTTCAGTTCTCTCTCACTTTTCCCTTCAGTTCTCTCTCACTTTTCTCTTCAGTTCTCTCACTTTTCTCTTCAGTTCTCTCACTTTTCTCTTCAGTTCTCTCTCTCTCTCTCTCTCTTTTCCCTTCAGTTCTCTCTCTTTTCTCTTCAGTTCTCTCACTCTCTTTTCCCTTCAGTTCTCTCACTTTTCCATTGAGTTCTCTCTCACTTTTCCATTGAGTTCTCTCTCACTTTTCCATTGAGTTCTCTCTCACTTTTCTCTTCAGTTCTCTCACTTTTCTCTTCAGTTCTCTCACTTTTCTCTCCAGTTCTCTCTCTCTCTTTTCCCTTCAGTTCTCTCTCTCTCTTTTCCCTTCAGTTCTCTCTCTCTCTTTTCCCTTCAGTTCTCTCACTTTTCCATTGAGTTCTCTCTCACTTTTCCCTTCAGTTCTCTCTCACTTTTCTCTTCAGTTCTCTCACTTTTCCATTGAGTTCTCTCTCACTTTTCCCTTCAGTTCTCTCTCACTTTTTTCCCTTCAGTTCTCTCTCACTTTTCCCTTCAGTTCTCTCTCTCTCTTTTCCCTTCAGTTCTCTTTCTCTTTTTTCCCTTCAGTTCTCTCTCTCTCTTTTTATCTTCAACTCGTTGTTCTCCTTTGCTTTGTTTTCTCCCTCTTTTGCCTTCTTTTCTTCTCTTTTTTTTCTTTTTTTGTCTTTCTTTGTTCTTCCCTCTCTTTTTCTTTTTTTCCCCCTCTTCTTTCTCTCTCTCCTTCTTCTTTCTCTTTTTTCATAAGTTCTTTGTTCATATTTCCTTTGTTTTCTCCTTCTCTCTCCTCTCATCGATTTCGTCAAATAACAGTACAAAGTGTCTTTGTTTTCCCAACGTAACAACAACAAGAATGATCTTCACTAAAATGCGGGCTGTAAACTGATGCGTAAAATCCACATTCCCCACCATGATTTTAAGTCAGAACTGATTGCCAGGAGGCTGACTAACTGACTGAGTTAAATAGATAAGATTTTAGGTGGTATTAACAAAAATTTATCATACAGATATGCACTGGCTTATTCTATTCTAATAAATAAATAAATAAATACATTTTTACAAAAATATATTTTTCATCATTTTTTTATTTATTATACGTACAATACAGAAGTTACAGTAATCCTCTTCACTCAGAATAGAAGTTTGACCCTGCAGCAGCCAGTCTTGTTATTTTCATTTTTTCTTGTCTGTCTTCTTCACTTTCTTTTCCTCCTCACTTTTCTTTTTTCCTTCTCTTTTCTTCTTTCCGTTTTTCTTTTCTTCTTTCACTCTATTTTATCCTTTCTCTTTCATCTTCTGTTGCTTTTTTTCTATGCTCTTTTTCTTTTTTCCCCCCATTTGTTTTTTCTTCCTTATGGAGGACATTTAGACTGATCATGTTCTTTATACAGAAGACAATAGTGAGAAAGCTACAGACTAAATGGAACAATTTCTTCCCATTTGTTACTAGTCCATTGTCCATTGCCTGGATGACAATTATCATAGATGAATTTATTCCTATAGACTTCTGGGGGAGGATAGGGTTGCAACCATACTACCCCCGTCAGACTCACTTATAGGCAACTCCTTTCAGTCTAGCTACTTGTACTTCACTCTTGACTGATTTTCCCCAAATCAACCTCCAACTATCCATCTCCCCAGTAGATTCCAGTCCATTGCCTGTGACATTGTCAGCTGTATTACATCATCATCAGTCTTTTATCATCCGTCATAGGATATAGACCTTCCCCAGACCTCTCTATCGTGGACATCATGGAGCCAGTCCTTTCTGAACTTGTCTAGATCGACTCGCCATCATACATTCTGCTGGCCTCAATTTCACATGTGATCTCTGGGGATCCATGTTGTGAGTCGTGATGTCAAGCAGTTCTCTGTCATTCTTGCAACGTAACCAGCTCATTGCTATTTTTCTAATGGATTGTATGATGTTTCGGACTCTTGTTTTTTCCACTTTTGCTACTTCACCCCCTGGTTGGTGGGGTTACAAGTAGTTCTCCACAGGCTCGGCAGATGGATGCTCCTGAAAATTTAAGTGTGACAGACACAGCCCTTATCGTATACTGCCAGGAGTTCCTGGTGTTGCTGAGGGATCAAATAACCTCTTGCACACCCTGGGCTGGTCCACGTACTCTATTTCCTCACTAATAGTGTTATTTAATTTAGGGTTTGTTTTCCTTGTCAACGCCAAGATTCCCTGTTATTACTTTCATGTACGTCTTTGCTGTCGGCATGCTGCAGGAAACCCAGCATTGCCCGGGAAACAAATAGCTGCACATTTGTCAATACAAAAATAAAACATGTCCATCAATATATGTATGGACCAAATAGTCGTCGCACATGCTCGGGCCAGTTCACACAGACTCGGGGCAGACTCGTGGAGAACCCCATGCACCCTCAGACAAGTCAATGTGGTCAGTGTAGTTTTCCTTCTGACCGTACTTGAAATGTTTGAAAGTGGAAGTTTGGGTTAGAGACTCCAATAATATGAAATTTACAAAATGATTTCTCATAGTCTTAAATGATATTTGGCAGTCCTTTGTCTAAGGAAGGCAAAAAATTTTTGTAAAATTTTTGCCGTAATTGACTAAGGATGCTGAAAAAGATAAAAATTAAGTGATTCAAATGAAATCGTACAAATGACTAATTGTTTTAAATATGATGCACACACTCACTCTATATTAAAAATGGCACTGGTGAGTCATGTGCCATTTTTAACATTGAGTGAGCAAATGCGTGAAAGATTACTGAAGGAATACAGAAGTTAGTACGTAATTTATTTGCAAAAATAGTTTTAATTTGATGAATATTTATGAGTAATTTCTATGCCGGAAGAATGCCAAAAAAAAAACAATGTCTCTTCTTGCAAGCAGAAAACGTCTTCTGCTTTAGAAACTGGTTTCTTTAGAGAAAAGATTTTTCTCTTTCAAGAAAAGATTTTTGATATAATTAAATGAATAAATCAGAATGAAATAAATCTTATCACATTTTTATGAATATTTTTATGGTGACTTTTATTTTTGGATGCATATGTTTAAATGTAATTTTGATAAAAAGTTTCGATATGAACAGAGTTTTTTAAGAAAAGAATGATTTATTCTTTTCTTGTTGTCTAAAATCAAGTAACCAATTCTATCAATTAACCCTAACATATATACTTTATTGTTGAATGCAAATGGAAATTCCCTCCTGTTTTTAGTTTTGGAAGGTGGAAAAGAATTCAAATTCAATTCTATCATTTAAATATATATGTTATACAAAGTGGTTTCTATCAAATTACTTTTTTTGATCAAATTGAAACTCTGTATTTATTTTATGGATGCACACAATAGCAAGAATGAATGACCTGAATATTCCTGAATAAGGATTAAATGAAGTATTTGTGACAGGATTACACCATTTCTTATATTTATTTATATATATTTATTTCACAAAAAATATTAGATTATTGAATTGAATTTAGTATTAGGGACAAGCTTGAATTGAATTAATCTCTAATACTTTAATTTCACAAAAATACTGTCACTAAATGCAGTCATCCATTTATATACGACTGACTGTTCTACTACAGCTGGAACTCTAGGGAATCACTAGAATCTCAACACAATTTTTCGAGCAAGTCTCCATGGCACAATTGTCCGAATATCCGACAGCCACCAACTAGGTTGCATGTTCAAGCTTAGGTACAGACACTAAAAATTTTGAAAATCTCTTTGCTTCTATTCTATGTGTACACACAGACACTATCACAGACAAACAAAGGCAAAGTAAGGGCATGATTTGCTCTTCAGTCCAAATCCCAACGCCTTCACATGATATTTCCAAGAATGTTGACAAGTTTTATTTTTTTGAATTAATTCTCTGAGAAATCATTTGTGAAACAGGATATTGTGCTTTCAATTTCCTCGATATCACAAAAAAAAACTGAAACTGTTTTTTATTGGTAGAATCATTTTTAGGCTGGGAAAATCAGATATAATTGATATCAATTTTCATCATTATTTTCAAATAATCATATATATCTTTTTAATTTTCTTTTGCAGGTGGAGACAGTAAACCAGATTGACAAACGATTTCTACGAAGAAAAAAAGCAGCAGCTTGATTTTCTTTTCATTGTGACATGACATCACAGTCAACAAGGGTTATCAACAAGGGTTAACGGCAGTGCGAGGCTCTTCCAATGGAAGTTTGTATGAACTGACCAAGAGTCTTCTTTCAAATTGAGAACTTTGTGGTTTGGTTGTCAGAGATTTCAAGAAAATTATGTTGCTGTAAAAATCCTCAAAAGTGAAATAAATCTTTTTTTATAAACACCATAATAATGGGATTTGTCTTAATTAATGCAATTATGGATTCACTAAGTATCCTTGCTGACAAAAACAATCTGAAACTTTTTATTCATTTGTTTGTTTATTAAAATATCAATGAAAAATCCAGCCACTGAAAATATATGTATATATACATATATATATATATATATATATATATATTGAGAGAGAGAGAGAGAGAGAGAGGAATTCAGGTTATATCCTCAGAGATTGGCCTCTGTTGTATATATAGGAATAGTGGTTTTAGCATAAACTAAAAACATGATTTTATGTTTCATAAGGGGCAAATGAGTAGAAAGACCAAGCTCATTTTCATTAACCAAGGACTTATGGTACCCATGAGTTTTACTCATACCTTCTCCTGGGTTTGCTGCCCTTTCTTAACCTTGAGAAATCTTTTCAGGGAGTGAAGAGGTTTGAAGGAAGGAACGTGGCTGGCCCAGGTTGCAAAGGAGCAATTTTTTTTTTTTTTTTTTTCTTTTCTCTTTTTCATCAATTCTGTCATGTGTTCATTCGAAAATGTGGGAAATGTTGTTCTTTCTTGTACACACGCATGGGGACATTTCCCCCCCTCCCTCTAGCACCTTATTTTCAGTTTTGCCAACCCCATCAAGATTTCAGCTGGACAGAGGACTGGAAAACAAACATGTATATCCACAAAATGAAACACAAACAACATGGCTAGCTTGAGGAAAAGAAAGTCTCTTAGGTAAACTCGAGTTGCCCTATGGGTTGGGGCTGTCGATGTTGGAAGGGGAAGGTTCCCTCTTTGCTGCAAAGATCTGATTAGTTTGTTTTTCTTTTTAAATTGATTTTTTTTTTCTACTTGATTGTTTTATGTCTTTGATGTTTAATAAGTTTGTTTAATGACGATGGCTGGGCTGATTAAAAGATGCTAAGTAAAATAAATTAGGCGATGGAAACATGTCACCTCAGAACTCGGTGACATCTGTCTTCTTTTTATTTTGGGACTGATATACAAAATAGCTCAGTGGTTACAGCCTTGGAGGGTTCAGTCTCTAATAATTGTTCAATTATTTGCATAATATTTCATGTGTTCATATTTACTTAAAGTCAGATGTCAACTTGAGCCTGACTATTCATTCATTTACATGCAAGCTTAAAATTCATTAACCACAAATGACGGGTATTTCAGTCATTGCATTTCTATAGGTCAACTGCAAATGATGAAAATTATCAGTTTTACTAAAAGTGAAGCATTTTATACGTCATGTTTATTTCACATTCTCCAGACAATAAAGATGAGAAGATAAAAGGGCTGACACCTGGTTGGGTTGAGCTAATGACTTAGTGAAAGAAATGTAATGGATGATATTTGTTCCTTTCTCTTTGGAAATGCAAGGAAGATATATGTACAATATAGAGGGTTCAATAGATATATTTGTGTCTAGGTAACTAACGTTGTGTAGTGCGTATATTCCATTTCACTCTATTTTAATCGACATGATGGAAAAATTTTTTAAATGCATAAAAAATCCATATTTAAAAAAAAAAAGAGCAATATGTTTTTGATATTTTCCAAGTACAATGCAATAAGAAAATTATTTTAATACAATCATCATTTCAGGAAGCAAGAATAAACTAGCGTATATGTTTATCAGTATAAACATGCATATTCTTTGGTATATCTACTCATTTAAGCATTTAATCATACTTGTCTGAACATACAAGTATATCTCCGTGCATATGTATGTATATATATATATATATATATATATATATATATATATATATATATGATTAAAAATTTCTTTAAATTATATTGAAACTCTTATTTAAAATGATCTTCCATCATTATACTCTTTTCATATATATATATGCATAGACATGCCTCCGTATGCTTTATAACAAGAGACCATGTGTTCAAGATGTGATCACATAGTGCTGATACCATTGGGAAAGGCATAGATTCATTCTTCCCTGTGCCTTGTTCTGTTGCCAGATATCTTGACAAAAAGTGTCTAATTGCTGTCATGTGAGGCTAGTTGTCAATGAAGTGAGTGGTTGAATGATCTTAAGAAAACTGCTCTCCCATAACTACCAAAGATGCAGTAGGAACAATGGGTAGCTGTTTTAACCATTATCAAATTCGACAGGCGCCAGTCATATATGTTTTATTACATAGTTTTTCTCAATTTTATTAATGTTATTTTTCAACAATGGTTTGGGTCATTATGCTCTTTGATTGCTCAACTAATTCTTGTTGGAAGCTATTTCACTCTCAATGGCTCTGTGCTGCGTACATTATTGGCAAAAGAGTATTGACTAAGAGGGTTGTGATAAAACTAGTAATGAAATGATACATGCATCACAAATGGCCTGCCCAATCAACCAGCCAAGTGGGCTACAGATTCTTCTTTCTTTGAGTGTTTGTGTGTGTGTCTCCAGGACCTCTTGATCAGATTTCTGGGGCTACAACCTTGAAAATTTGCATAAATACACCACTAGATACCGTAAAGAAAAATTTCTTTTTTTTTTCTTCATTTTTTTTCAAATCCTTAGTAATTTTTTAGATAATTTTTGATAAGTGGATCTATTTTAAAAAATAATTTAAAATATTTTCTCATGCAATTAGTTCCGGTACATGGATGGTCTCTAGTGATCCATTTATTCAAGGCATAGATATTTTATTTATATATATATATGTATATATGTATATATATATGTATATATATATATGTACATACACACATATATAAATAGGTGAATTCACCTGATGAGGCCCGAAGAGGGCAGAAACATAAGCTAGTTTGTGTAGCAAATCCACAATCTACTATTTATTTCCAGCTCTACTCTAAGACAAGTCAACTCCATGAGTAAAATGTTGTATGTGTCGAGCACTCCATGAAATAAATCCATTACATTTCAGAGGTGGCTTTATATTATTGATTTATTATCATATTATGTTATACTGCTAGCCTGATCTGTATCATATATACTGTGTATATATATATATATATATATATATATATACTCAAGTTTAGTCCAAACTTTCATGGGATATATGCATATTTTTTTATATAGATCAATATATAAATACAAGTTTTAATTAAATATTCTCAAAATCTCTTCTCACACATCCGTAATTGATTTTTTGACACCAATTACAGTCCAACAACTGTGGGAACAAGAAATCAACCACGTCCGATAATAAACAATGGAATGCGAACATTTCCACATGATTGCCGTGCTGGGTTCTGCCCTGTCTCAATAGTCAAAAATACACCCTCTCATCATCTGAAGATGGCCGTAGGATACAACATCCGAAACATTGTGTTCAAAAAATGAACCAAGACGAGGACAAAAATCCACAAAAAAAATTTACATAATGAAAGTTACACTCTGGAATTGCATCAATGTAATGATTTGCTTGGTTGTATGTGTGTATAAGACCAGATAAAGTCCAAGAGAGTATATAAATTATATTTGTACATTGAAAAAAGCATACATACTATGTGAGTACCTAGTTTCTCACCAAAATAAAACTTGCCAAACATCAGCAGCAGCCGCCGCCGCCTTTTAGTGTCCGTCATCGGAAATAGACCTTTCTTTGCCAACACATAACAGTGATAATTCTGAAATAATGTTAACAGCATGTAGTCGGCCAACAGGTGACTTCACGCAATGTATAACCATCTATTATCTCACCACACCTTCACACACACATTACACTACATTGAACTATGCCACGCACACATGAACACGCAGAATGACTTGAACAATCAACTCTCTCCACAATTATCAGAAGATAAACTGAATGGAATTTTTTTACCTGTCTTTTATTCTTCAAAATACGATTATGTACTTGATTTTTATTTCATTTTGAAAATTTGAGATTTTTTTTTTATTTTGCTTTTTTCAAATTCGTGAGTCTTATGTTGTCAGTATATATGTTTCTTTTTTGGTCTTTTGAATTTGAGAATGTCTTTGAGAAAAAACACATCCGGCAACACTGAATAAGAGATTGAACGTGACAATGCATTAGACGGTTTTTTATGGTAAAACTGAGCGTACAAATACTTCAGAAAAAAATATTTCCGACTTACAAACGTTTCGAGATATAAGCTATCAGCCAGAACGGAAGTTGTTTATTTATAAGCATATATATTCATATCTGCATGTACTATATGCACACTGATACATTATTAACATATATACTTATATATGTGTACGCACACACACACATATAGATGGACACTTAGATTATGCACTTGTATAAAATTTACAAAATGCTTTTTGTATGTACACACCCACAAAAATGTACACTTCATCCACTAAAATGATGTATATAATCCTATATGTATAAATGAGTGTGTATATATACTAGGGAGAATGTGTTTAAATATTCCCAATGTATGTGGATGTGCTATGAAGAATATTAATGCTGCTTAACAAGTAAGCATTTGGGACACTCATATGAACTTGTCAGGAATGTCTTTGATGTGCTTTCAACAGATTTGGGAAATGAGATGTTGCCTGTGGTATGTCTAACAACACATACCTATAAGTCTTGCTCAATCTCTTAGCAAACATATACAGGTTTACAGGCAATAGACGCACACACGTTGATATATATATATATATATATATATATATATATATATATATATATATATAGCATAATTGTATATGCCTGGTATATATATATATATATATATATATATATATATATGTGTGTGTGTGTGTGTGTGCCTGCCATATATATGTATTGCATACATGTATGTCTGATACATATATTCATGAACACATGTTTACATACAGATGTTTCTCTCTCAATATATATATATATATATATATATATATATATATATATATTTACAAATACATCTGCCCTTACATGCAACAGATATATAACACATACACGCACATATACACAAAACACCTGTTTGCATTCAACAGACACATTTACATAGATATATGCATATATGAGTGTGTGTGTGTTTACATGTAACTGACACCTACATAGCAAATATGTCTTGGTATACATCACGCACATACTTATACAAACACATACTCTTGCAAGAGACATATACAGCTGTGTACTGTGTATTAAATAACCATACATACATTTACATATATATGCTTATTGTCTGTACTACATGCATATACACATCAACAAGTGTGTTCATATATATGTAAATGTAAATGTAAATATATAGAAACGAAAAATGTTTATATTTTTAAAGACTCTTAAAAGGTTGCACCCTACCAGTCAAATCCTTGTGTATGAGAGTAACTTGACCTTGGGATGAACATGTGGTAGTCAGTGCTGACCTCTACTGAATTCCAAGGTCGATTTCAATGTTGGGTCAATTTTTGGCTGATATTTTCAAATCTAACAGCTCTACCGTATGACCTGCAAATTTGGCATTTTCAAAAAAGATTGATTTTGGAATTTTAAAATTCAACTGAGACGCCTGTACCCAATGGACTAAAAATTTGTGCGCATGGTCAACTTGACCACTGTATGAACATAGATAGGTTGAGCTGGATTCTGAGGGGTCAGGTCAATTTAGGCATTTTCAAAGTGAGACACCAGCATCCTACCGGCTGCAGAATCGGCTATATGTGTAACTTGGCTCCAGGATGAATATGGGGTCGGTGGCACCAACCCAATTCTCGTTCAGGCCAATTATGGCATTTCATAAAAAGGTCAATTTTCGACCCACCTGAAGGGCACAGGTGTTGCCAAAATCTGCTCGACGATGGGGCTTATTTGGCCGACACAGGGGCCAGACCGTCCAGCACTCAGCTGGTGAAGAGGTCTGAGAGCATGCTCCCCAGGGTAATTTTGAATTTCATGGGCACCAAAATTGTTTTCGAGATTTTTTTTTTTTTTACCACAATGTTTGATTTTATTGAACATGACAATGAAGAGAATAGAATGTGAAAATGCTTTTGGTATTCCCATCACTTCGGTATTTGTGACAAAAAATGATCGACACCGCTATTGCCCTATTGCATGGAATCCTAACCCCGCTCCTATTGCTCCATGGTTGGCGCCACAGTGAAATTTTTTTTTTCATTTGATAGACCCCTAGAGATTGCATGTTATGTTTTGACATTCATTAATATCAGATGTAATATTTCGGATAGGTTGAATTATATAATGTTCATAATACCTTTTGATTTCCGGTTGCAATTTTTGCAACATGAATAGCTCCTTGATTAAACAAAAATAAAACTAGAACATACACTTCGACCATCAAATTTGAAAGTCCGATTTATTAGATTTACCAAACATGGGGAGCCTGTCCTCGTTAAGTGCAACAAAACCATTTCCAACTTTTAAAAGGTTAAGATCGTCCTTTAATTTCTTTTAGCTGCTCAATATAGATAGAGAATTGAACCTCTTCTGTGACATACTCGATCGTAACTGTGTCTTGATCCTACGCACCAGTGAAAATGAATGCCCCGGTGACGCAATCGTGGCAGAATTGACGTGTAGCAGTTTACATATCAGAATGGTGTTTGGGATGAATAACTTTTCTTCTTTCTTTTTGTAGCCCTTTTAAGTACTCATAGATGTCATTGAAACAAAATTTACGACTGGAAATATTGTTTCTTGTTTTCAAGATCTCAAATTCGGTTTACAAGACATTATTGTTGATACCACTCCCATGGATCTCTTGGGTGCTACTAAGCTCATCACTGTATTGCTTTATATGAATAGCATTGAGAAGAAGATTTTCCAACATTGCCAAGGTTTTGAAACTTGGTTGGTCAATTCCTACCTTAAACGAACGAACCATTGTATCTATAGCTTCAAAGTAAATTCTTTTGTAGTAAACATTCACAAGATGGCAAGTGGAAGCACCTTCACAGCCATCAATGAGTCCAATGGTCAAATAATTTAGTGTGTTTGGCAACTTCAGCTTCAAAGAACAATTTGAAAAGAAGCATCCCTTGAAATGTCCGAATAGTTAGATCAGCAAGCCGTTGTCCACATTAATAGTTGTCACCTTCTCACTTCACAAAGTTTTCGATAAGTTGTCTGTTGATGAATATAACCTCTGTCCGAATGAAAGACCAAAATGAAATGAAAATTTACCAATTTGTAAATTGCCTCCCGTGATTATCAAACATCCACTGTCAATTTCTCATTATAATTAACAAGTATTTTCTGAAAACACGAAGTGCGAATAGTTCATCGTGTTACACAAAGCTTGTCAAGCGAGCACGCCTGGGTTTGTGCATATTACTCAGCATCGACTTCCCCTTCAATGCTTTCTTTGATGAAACCAAGCGTTTTTCTCGTTATGGAGAGAACTTTACAAGAACGCATTTTTCACCTACACTTGTATCAGTAAGGATTTTACTTTCGGTGTGATGACTTTCACTGATGAAATTAAGGAATATCCATGGCAAAGGTTAACCAAGGCTCTTGGCTTGATAGTCGAAATTCGGGGAGCAACACCTGATTTTTCCAAGCATATTGCTTGCGCCGTTATACATTTGCCTCCTACAGTTGGACAAAGATAACTGCATTCGAATTAGCATGTCTTTCATTGCAGAAACTATTGTATCACTTAATACACTAGTCAGTTCGTAAAAACCTTGGGCATGAAGGGACTTCGTAACTGAGCGAATACATAAGGAAACTTGCCCCTTGTTTGTAATGTTAGTGTGTTCATTATACATGAGTGAAACGATTTTTTCCTCTTATCTCCAACGACTGTTTTTGATTTTTTTTCCAAACTTGGTTTGCTATCATCATCATCATCATCATCATCATCATCATCATCATCATCATCTGTCTTTTAATGTCCATTGTTAGGCATAGACCTTTCCCACGATTCACCACAATTCTATATCATGGGCGTCGCGGAGCCATGGTTGTTAACGATTCGTTTTGATAATCCTGTTGCGTGTTTGAATCATACTTTGCACGTAATTTCATTAACTGGGTGAAGTTGTCGTTTCCCAGAGATATATCTCCTTGAAACGGTAACTCTTGTCTGCCAAAAAAAAAAAAAACTGCACGCATTCCATATCTCTAATGAAGTATTTCCTTTCCCCTTGTCTTTCTTTTCTGAGACTTGGTATTCTCCATTTCAAGAGGATCACCAGACTTAGAAATAACGCCAGAATGAAAACAACTTTCTTGAAAGTTGAAACTGAATATTTCGTAGAATGATTTTTTTTATCGTACATGGAATTTCTCAAAAACAGACAGAAAGAACTCATGCGCAGTAGGCTGAGAAGAACGTAACATTTCTATTCATTCACAAAAAAAACTATCAAGTTTTTTTTATTGTGAAGGAGTTAAAATATTCCCAAACATTTGAAGAGATCGACATAAAAAAAGAAGACCCTGCTTTGTTTTTAGTGAAGCCTTTTCACTGTTGATATTCAAACAGTTCAAAATTATGAATAAACTTGCACACTTGTTAACTAACCAGATTCTTGAAATCATGCAATAATCTCGATTGATTAGAAAGAATTTAATATAATGTTTTGTAAGACAACAATCTTCTTTGTTCACTTTCACTTTTTCATAGATATGATTATAAAGATAGACAAAGAGCTGTATATAAAGTCCTTACATGGAAAGAGAATGTCAGTTTTGCAAAAAGGTGAGTGGGTGGTGGTTCTGTGCCCGTCCGACCCCCGGCGTCGTGGGCCCTGATGCATACAATAATAAAGAATATCCGATTCTGAATAGGTTGGTGTCTTATTTTTCATCGGTTAACCTAGAATGGTTTTTACAGCGAAGTTTCAATCCAATGTATATACAATGGCCAAAACAAAACGTTAAAATGTCTGGAGGAACTGCCCCATTAAATATTGCCATTAAATCAACTGGAGTTAGTCGCGATATCAATCTACAATTTCGAATGAAATTCAATCGTATCTGCCCGAGGGAAATATTTTAAAAAAATCGATTTGAAAACTTTGATCCGGAATTTCCATGCGCTCTAAGATCATCATAAATTCGTGTGTGGTATCAAAATATTGCACAAATAGTTCTCTACTCAACATATGTTTCGTTTCTGTGTTATTAATCGGGGGGATTCTTCCCGGCTTTTGAAGTCAGAGAGTATTTCCAGCTTTGCATAATCATGGTGAAAAAAGATATGACCGCGCACGAGGCGCTAAATGAGTTCGAATAACTTTCTGCAGTGGAAGACCTTCGCCATTGCAATAACAACTATTTAGTTTTTATTTTAACACTTTCTAGAAAGTAAGCGTTTGTTTGTTTTTTTCCTGAAATTACAAAGAATACTTTTCTTTTTTTTTAAATTCTTGGAAATAGAAAGTAAACTAGAAACTGTCTACTAACGCAAGGGGTATAATTCTTTAAGTAGTACGTCTACTTCGACTGAGGAGAGGAAATACGAGACATCTCCATCCAAATAAAATATTAAGATTGTGGTACACGATCTCGACGTTGATGATGATGATGATGATGATGATGATGATGTTGTTGTTGTTGTTGTTGTTGTTATTATTATTATTATTGTTGTTATTATTATTATCATTATTATTATTATTATTATTATTATTATTATTATTATTGGCGATCTCAGGAATGTTTACAGATTTACGGGAAGGTTTATGTTTAAGAACTCTTCAAGTAACACAACACTAACACATTACAAATGCACGTCGGGTGGCCCAACTAGTATATATATATATATATATATATATATATATATATATATATATATATATATATATATATATATATTGGCGCCCAACTAGTATATATATATATATATATATACATATATATATGTGTGTGTGTGTGTATATATATATATATACTAGTTGGGCGCCAAAATATTTTAGTATCTATAAAAACCAATGAACAGTAAAAGCCTTTTCGGTACAATATAGGTAAGGTGGTCCTGATTGTGAAGTTTCACACGTTCTCTATTTCTATGTTACAAGCAGCGAACAAATAAAAAACGAAATAAGGGAATTAATGAAAAATCTTTTTGTGGTGCAAAATTTTAAAATTCCCGTATTTACCAAAACATAAAAGAGCAGGAGAAAAAAGTTTTTAAATTCGTTTTTTTAAAATAAATTCTTAAAAGGTTATTTCGACTGACATTCTCATTAGAGGGTGACCCGTCAGAAAATGTTCAGTTATGCCGTGGAAATAATTTGAACAACTTCGAAAAATGCCGTTTTAAACGACTTTTTCAAATTAATTCCGATTTTCGTCTGTCGACCCCGACCTTTAAACTAACTGTTTGCATTCTTCTGGCAGATTCCCAACCTAGCCATGGGGGTTTATCGCCCTTTTTCGGGAGTATTCTCAGAGTATGGTTGACCTGGGTAGCTAAACCACAGGACGTGAACACTCCGTAGTTTGTAGATTCACAAGCTGGTTAAGTTCTGTACTCTAATTATGGCCAAATACATAGCATTGTATACTCATTGTAAAGAGTTGGTGTGCTGTATAAGTCAAATATATTTCTTCGTGTGCTGTCATAGAATAAAGTTTGAGAACCAGCTCCCAAGGGACTTGGTCAAATGTGAATCTAAGTCTACTGGACTGACTTTTCCCTCTCAATATTGTTTCTATTCCTGCAAGTATAACTTGCAAGTTGACATTTTAGCTAGCCTTAGTCAGCAGTAACCCCAGACAATTGGCATGTATATTTGATGACCAACGGTCATAAAAACACTGCCTTGCCAAAAAGTGAATTCTTTTAATAGATTTTTTTATAGATATATATACGAGGACTGTCAAGAAAGTATCCAGCCATCAAATATTTACAAAATAATAACCAGGCTAGGGCAATGGCGCCTTACTTCCCTTCAAAGCACTTGCCTTATGACCTCATACACTTGCGTCATGCAACAGTTTGCAAAGTCCTCTTTCAGGATTGCCATCAGCTGTCTTATCACGTTCACCTCGTCCACGGCGAATCAGAAGTAGCAGGGAGCCAACTGTAGAGCAACTGACAGGCCTGGGCTATGCGATGTTTTTTCAAAAAAAAAACTGCATGAGACGTTAAAAATGGCTCCTTGTGTCACTGTAAATGCGACGGTATTACAGAACAAAAGCTCACCAAATGGCATCTCACTGCCGATTGAGTGAATTCACTGGAGAGTATCTCCACACATATGCACTGATTGGTTGCCAAATTACGCCAGGTCGGCACAATAGGTTCTCAAAGTAGCAGAATAATTTCCAGATAGACCTTGTATATGTGCTGCCAATTGTTATGTCGGTAAGGGTCGCTTATGGTTGAGTCGGTACAACTTGGACATCTTTGACAATAGTAACAAGTCCACACATTGTATATTTGGTCGAGTGTTATATCTGCGTCGCCAGTTGTCATGTTTCGTGTGATATTATACCTTTGAGTGGTATGAGTTAATTTCTTATAACCAAATTAAGTTTATACTTTTGGTGTTTTCCAAAAATGCTATACGAAAGTAGTGTGTTCCTATAAAAAATACATCTTTCGTAAGCTTAAATGGAGTAAAATGAAGAAGAAATTATTAATAATGTTCAATTTCGCAACACTTTATGCATTTCTATAAGCATTGACCCTTTCATGGAATCTTTGATCCTTTATAGACTCCCCAGGCATGTAAATAATAGTTAAATAGATGTGCTGTTTCTATATGCATTAGTGAGGGTTACTTCATATCACGCCATGTTTTCCAATGTGATTTTGGACACTGGAACATTTATCGTTCGTTGTCTCTTCATAGGTCTGTTCAAGAGATCGACATCACCCGAATCCTATGTTATAACGTAGTTACCATTGGAAAATTCCGTTTACCACCATCATACCAGGATATTACCCTTTAGAAGGCTGTAGAATGGATCGGCTGAAATTTCGCGTCGATAACACAGACAATAAGAAGTTCAAACATCTTTAAAACTATTTGAATTAAGTATGATTCAGTAAACAAGATATAAAATAATTAGCTAACAAAAACTAATAATATATAAACCAGTAAAGTGTATCAGCAAGTCGTATTTTATGCACTTTTTACCTTTTACGAATGTCAGCTTTCGACCCCAAAAGTTCAATAAGCCCTCCGGCGTTTATC
>OY735198.1:47639837-47642337 GCA_963457665.1 Thysanoteuthis rhombus
TTATTGGAGACCTGTAACCCGTATATGGGGCATTAAACTGCGAAAGGGAAATAAAAAGTTATTTTGCCTGTATTGTTTGTTTTTTGTTTTTTGTTTTTTTGTTTTTTTCATTATTAATACACTTCGCATGAAATCTACTCGTTATGACGGCAAATTCGTTATAAAGGCATCCTCAAATTCCGAGGCTGCTGTAATAACGGGAGTCTTCTGTATTACGAGTTTTTCTCCAACTTGTTGTTGCTTTTTTTTATCACAACGCTCTTTGTGGATGCAGTCGTTGTGTATGATGCGAAGGGCAAGGGGGAATTCTCAACTTCAGACATAAAAATATTCGCTAGTTACTACCATCGAAATATGTAACAATAAGTGATAAAAAAAAAGTTGTGTTCACCAACTTACTGGAAGTTAACACGGTAAAATGTTGCTGTTCTAAGCACAGACTAGCTTATATACAGTACAGTAGTCATAGATCAAGGAGAAATGCAGATTTACCTCGCGATCTGAAAGTTGAGCGTTCCTATAAAACAATTTTGTAAGCTGAAATGGCTTAAAGCAAAGAAGCAATTACTATTGATTTGTAGGTGAAAATATTGTTCTGGGCACAGGCATATGATTATAGTCATAGTGTTATGAAAAATACAATTATTTGCATATTTTGCCAACTTGATATCATTCTCAACATAATCCTAGTATTATTATTCAAACTGATACACAATACATCGGTAGCTTTTGATTGTTGGTGGTGTTATAAATACTTCACAGCAAACCTAAAATAGCCAAATGTATAACGAGGCTATTCTTACAGACCATAGCTGTGAGTTGTGGGTTAGATCCTTTCTCAGTTCCTTACTATTGTGGTTCTGTACCAGAATAAGTATATATGTGCTTATTCACATATAATTACTCTATGCATATTGGATATGGCTCCGTCAGTGTGCCAATCAACAAGTGGTCACCGCGCATATATACGTTTATAATCATGTGTGTATGCTCAGTTATTCTTTCTATTAATCTGATATGGATCTTATTGAAGTTAAGGAATCTGAAGTTGGTGCACAGTCTTGCAAAACTGTCTGTGAAGATTAGAAGCGTGTGAACTTATGTCTTGAAATCTAGGAACACTGGAACTTTTGTGAGATCTCATAGAAGTTGTTTTTCAGAAGAAAGCACTTCGTGATGAACGCAGGCGTGCATCATAGAACCATAGAGTTGAATAGGTATTTGAAGAGCCGTGGAATAGGTTGAACTTGGAGCAACTTTGGCTTTGAGCTACATCGCCGAAATCCTGTCATTAACTTTTGTGACACGCTGATCGTTTATGCATTTACGGTCGGTCCTGTGATATAGATCAGGCTTTTTTAAAGTAAGGGTACCGACCCATTACTAGGTTGCGAGGTCCTGTTGAATGGGTTCGCAATGAATAAATGAATGACTTAACCGTACCCAGCTTGATTACATGGTGCCTACGACTCTGTTCTTCGTCCAAGCTAAGCAATAGTAGAACTGGAGCTGTGGAGAATATGAATTCAGCATCATGGGACAATGTCGTTAGCGAATAAAAACGGTATGGATTTGGATTCAAAGAACTTACCATTGAAGATTGAGGTCTAGAAATATTGAAGAGAGTTCAGTTAAAGTAATCAATTCATGATGAAAGTTTGAAGCCTGTGGTGGAAAAATCATCCAAGAACCCCAGAGATTCCACAGCAAACCTCAATATATTGGTTGAAACCATTCCAAATCATTTAAGGGTGATTGTTAATAAAAACAAAACTCGATCTATGGTTTCCATTTGAATCAAATGGATGACAAAATCCAGATTCACACGAGCCTGCATTAATCATGTTCAGCAGTATCGATCTGTTTTTTTTTGTTGTTTTTTTTTTTGTATCGTACGGTCATTTTTGATGGGAAATGTATTTTCTATCAGTTTATTCATTAGAGATGGTCCGTACAATGGCTGAATGCAGCTGAGAAGCAGAATCACCAACCGAAGCTACACCATCATCGCAACACGTCAAGGAGAGCGTTTGGTAGAAAAAGTGCAGCCATTTCACACACGACGGCTTCCGGTCCGAACAATCAACAATTTCAATATTAAAAGATGTTAACGTTTTCAGCTTGAAATATTGCATTCATAATTTAATCATTGCCAACTTGGATGAATAGAAAAAAAGTGACATTCTATTGATGAAATGACGTCACTAAAGTAGAATTAGTTGAAGATGGAGGCCTTATTCCACCCTGCCTGTTCACACAACCTCCCCCTACGGATTATCATATTTCCAAGTATCTAGACTACTTCATTATGGGATGGAACTGCAGGAGCCCAAACGAATTTATCAGTTCTTTCAATAAAAAATAATCGTTAGAAAGGGAATTGAAACTCATTGACATGGTTGGAAAGGTGCGTGCTGTCTCTATAATGGCTCGCTGCAAAACTCACACTGAGCGCTATTCTAACTTTTACGTCTTTTTTCGTATAAGAGAAAAAGTGGCG
>OY735198.1:47647337-47752112 GCA_963457665.1 Thysanoteuthis rhombus
TGCGTGATCTGAGTGTCGGCAGGCACAGCATCTTTGGTTTCCTCTGACGGGATCTTACAGTGAGGTAGGAGTCTCCTTACCCCACGTCATGTATGACTTTGGAAGAACTTTGGCAATTCTAACTTTTGTTATGAGACTGGTATTAGTTAAATTTGCACTGGTACCAAAGCATTATTCAACAGTAGGTGTTGCGTTGTTTGGGTTCACCTTATAGGTTTCCGGTAGCTAGTTGGTCAGGTTGTGCACCAAGTCTGTGATTCTTGAAAGTCCTAGATATCATTTTTGGGTCAAAATCTTTTATAACATTTCATTCCTGATTTTTCTGTTGTTGATAACATTTACCTATCAGGTTTTTGAAAAAGGTGTTATTTATGCCCTAACTTCCCAAATGTATTATTCGCTGATTCACTCAGACTAGTTCTCTCATACTAGTTTCTATACTTGCAATGTTTCGGCCTTCTTTGCTAGTCTGTCGTACTTTGTAACCTTCTGGGAATGAGGACGCAGGTCTGAGTAAATTAATGACTATTATGATAATTTCTCATCTCAGAAAATCAGAACAAAATTTCCAAAATATACTTGTAATGTACGTGGTTGTTTAAAAATAGTATGACCACAATATCTTTGCAATTTTTTTTCTACGATCCAAGACGCATCGTCGTAGACACGTATAAGAGCTCATAAATTCGACTTCAAATTGCCTTGTCATGCACTAATCTGATCTTCTCTTGAGGGTAACACATTCTCCATCAAACTGTGACGAAAAACTACTCTGCGATCAACTGGGTATGAGGAAAGATTTAGAGACTTTTATAAGGATAAATGCCGAATAAATGGAATAAAATGTCATTTCCCCCTCTTTTTACACGGTATCCTTTTCTTCCTTCATTTTTTCTGCTCTCTCTCTCTCAGAGAAGTTGCCATGAATTTAAATACATTTGACCAATGATTCTTAACGTTGAGTGCACGCCTCACACAAGGGTAATTTGAATATATTGAAAGCCATTTTGGAATTTGGCCCCATTGACGACTTTCCCGGGAAGTAGCCTAAAATACCGTCCGTTATCAACTAATAATATCATATCAATTTTACTATGGGTTCCAGTGACCATTGCTCAACTCATCAACTCTGTCAGGTATAGAAGCAAAGTGGTAAGCGTCGTTGTTTCTAAATCTCAGTCGATGGAGAAATTACAGAAAAATTAATCATCATCATCATCATCATCATCATCATCATCATCATCATCATCATCATCATCAGTCTTTTAGCGTCCGTCGTTGGACATAGACCTTCCCCAGGATTTGCCACACTTCTCTATCATGGGCGTCACGGAGCCAGTACTTCCTGAACTTGTCTAGTTCATCTCTCCATCTAATATTTTGCCAGCCTCGGTTGCGCATATGGTCTCGGGGAATCCATGTTGTGAGTCGTGATGTCCATCGATTGTCAGCCATTCTTGCAACATGGCCAGTCCACCGCCATTTGAGATTTTTTATGGATTCTATGATGTCTAACTCTTGTCTTTTCCCGGGATGTGTTGCGCTGTTTTGTGGTCTCTCCATGTGAGGCCCAGCATTATTCTTTCATGTGCACGTTGCATGGTTCTCTGCTTACGGGTCTGTTTCTTGGTTAAGTTCCATGTTTCAGCTCCATAAGTGACTATTGGGAGGATGCATTGGTTATACACCCTTCTCTTTAGGATTAATGGGATCTTATTATTTTTGGCATCTAGTGTGATTCTTCGTATATTCCAAAGAAAAATTAATAAGTGCCTTCGATTTGATACATCAGTGTTTTTTAATGAAAAATTTGTCATAAATATATATATATATATAAATATATATATATATATATATATATATATAATTGTGTCATTCACAGACAGCTGTTTCGATGTATCATAACACTTCTGTGTGGCTATATATATATATATATATATATATATATATATATATATATATATATATATATATATATATATAATTAATACTGGAGTCTGTATGTATACGTATATATATATATGCACATGTGCGTCTGTGTGTATGTGTGAGTATTTTTAATAGTAAAGGGGATATCAAATTTTTTGAACGGGCATAGAGTAAAAAAAAAAATGGGACATGAGCCCCCCCCCAAAAGGTTACGAACTCTAGCCTTAACCCTTTTTCTTGAAACCCTCCCAAACATATTTTTTTACTCTGATATAACACAGTTCCTGAACAATTCAAGTCAATGGGTCTTTGCCTGAGTGCTCATCCTACATCAGTTGATAAACCAAGATAGAAGTTCATTGTATTCGACCGGGACGAGCCAAGAAATGTCGGTGACGGATACGCAGATAGCCGACGAGTTGAGATTTTCGACCTTTTTGTTCGAAACTATCTTTCTGGCTAATTAACTAAGGCACCGTGTTTCCCAAACAGATATGCGGTGAGCTTTGAAGTCCTTAGGAATGGTACCCGTATCCTTGTGATCTGCTTCACATCTTTTAAGTAATCTTCACGTCTTCTAAATTATCAACATTGACGAGATGTCATGATGAAATTCGCTGGTCTTTTTGCTAAGCCTTGGAATGTGAGTCAATAAGTGGAATAAACGATGGGAAGATAGTGGGTGGCGAGAGTGATAGTAAATTAGGGCCTTTAAGAAGAAAGAGAGAGAGAGAAAGAGGGAGAAGTCAGGGTTGCCAAATTAGCGATTTTCGGCTAGATTTGACTGTATTTTTTCCAATTTAGCCGATAAAAATCTACGATAGCCGATTAAATCAGATAAGTTCGATAAAAGTAAGTATTCAATTTTTATTGATAATTTGTTCGGGGTCTGGGTATATATTCATTTTATTCAATAATTTTGTTTTAAATGAGTATATATATATATATATATATATATATATATATATATATATGTATTGTGTCATTGTTGTATTACAACTCTCCAGTGTGGCTATAGACTATCCATTAAGTAGGATCGAAACCTTCGCTTCAGATCAGACTCAGAGGCTGGCATCCTATACCCTACTCCATGGAACTGGACGGTCAGCAAGATTGAATTTAAGCGATATATTTATTCACGCATACATTCCCCATCCACCAGAGTGCTCTATTCCTATGTTGCAAGAGCATTGCATAAGCTTCCAATGAACGAATTACCTCACTAATATATATATATAACATTCCAGATATTTGAAGAGTATAAAGATTTAGCCGATTTTAACTATTTTTGAAGGCAGTTTTAGCTATAAATAACTAACCATATTTGGCATCACTGGGAGAAGTGGACTGAGTTTCTGGGGGCGGTGGAGGGGGGAAGAGAGAAACAGTCAAGAAATTGAAAGAAATGAACGAATAAGAACCGAAATGGATGAATGAAGTAGGGTGTAGGTATAAATAATAGAAGAGGAATGAATAAGAAGATAGGAATGAATAAATGACTGAAAGAGGGAATGGATGAAGGACAAAGAGATAAATGAATGAGGCGAGGAACGAAAGAATAGGGAAAGAGGAATGAACAAATCACGACCAGAATGAATGAAGGACATGGGGTGAATGAATAAATAGGGAAAGACGAATGCACGAACGAGTACCCAGGAATTGAAGAAAAGGGAAAGGGGTGAATAGGAAAAGAAGAAGAATGAACAAATGAATACCAAGGGCTGAATGAAAGGAAAGAGGAATGGATCAGCAAAGGAGAATGAACGAACGAATAAGAACAGGAATGAATCTCATGAATGAATAATGAAAGAAGAATGGGAAGGAGATTCGGACAGAAGAATAATTAAAAAGGAAAATTTCCAAGAAAGTACTCCAAAATATGGCCGACTACCAGACCAGGTAAATCAGGTATTAGCAATCAATAACAAAAGCTTATATCTTCTGCAGATGAAGTTCTGCTTTCAGTGTTGGGGTCAGTTAGATATAAAATGATAAGCAGTGACGTAGAAAGGGTTCTCACCACTAAAGGGCAAGGACAGCGCCCGAGGGCAGTTGTGCTATATCCTGGAGGGATGGTAAGACTATTAATATCTTCCATGATAAGGCTCATGGAGTCCAACCGCTATGGATAATGGCCTTATGAAGTCATCACTTGATGTGGTTTTTAGCCAGAGCAGCAGACAGAGCCAAGAAAAGTATTATAGGCTCATAAGGAATTTCGCGCCCCGGAGTGGCTGCTCCACTTCGCCCCTCTTGCTACACGCCTTTCGTGATTTTTTTGCCATTTCACATGCGAAACAATCCGATAAATAAGAATATGTTCTTTTACAGTCCAGCAGCCCGTTTCAAATAATTGAACGTTTCACTTTATCCCCTGGTGAAAGACTATCGAAAAAACGAACGAAAAGTCCGTCCATTGATTTCTCTTGATTTTCTCCCTATTTGATTGACATGTTCATTCCATGGTTCAACACGATGGTGTCTCTTTGCTGGATCTCTACTGCCCCTGGCTAAAATTTGCATCAAGAGACGACTTCGAAAGATCATTATCTACAGTGGTTGGACTTCATGAGTGAGCCTTAGCAGAAAGACCAGAGTCACCTTTAAAAAAAAAAAAAAAAAAAAAAACTTGCTTAGCCATCGCTGGCATTTACACGCTGTCACTGTACGTGGGTACACAACACACATGTTCTTCATTGTGTGACTTGAATTCCTGCCTTAATGAAATACATACTGCATGCAATGACGAACATGACACTCATTAAAGTGCTTGTCTCCCATATGTATATATGTATTGCTCTTTAAGCAACAGTAACAACATTTTTGGCGGAAATATCTGTGGGTGTTGTGAGAAAACACGTTGTGCATGGGTGTATTTATGCATGTATAGGTATGTGTATATAGGTGCGTGTTTATGGGTGTATATATGCACATGCAGATATGTGTATAGATGCATATATATGGGTGTATATTTTTGCATATCGTACATCATATATACGTTTATAGATGCTTGTATTTATATACACACACACACACACACACACACACACACACACACACACATATATATATATATATATATATATACGTGCGTGTACAGATGAATATATATGTGTGCGTATGTGCGTGTCCGTGTGTGTATGCGTGTGTGTTTCTTTGATGATTACAACTGAAAGCCACTAATGTATACGATGTAGGAAATGACCATGGGTTGTGAGAAAGAAAACAAATTATTTTTTCTTCTTTTAGATACCAGTTAAGGGTAGTAATGTGGCCTTCCTCTCGACTTTTTATATAATCATCATCTTTTACCTATTAATAAAAACTTATATTGTCATTACTCACTAAAACGTTTTCTTTGGTGGGCCAGTAATCCATCTCCGAGTCAAGTAAAGATTGATTTTATCCCGAGAAAGTCTCCGTGGCTGAATTGCTCAAGCAAAGCTCTATTAAAAAGATTTATATCTTTATAAATAAATGAAAATAATGATCCCAAGAAATGATGAATTAACTTTAAAAGACAAAAAAATATCATATCCATTGTCTAATTAGACCGATTCAAGGGAAAAGAGTCACCCCACCCTCTGCTAAGAGCTCTGGATCTACCCCTGTTCTGACATCTTCAAATCTGAAAAACGAGTCTAAACTAAAAAGAAAAAAAAAAAGAAAAAAATTGAATTTCATTTGGTGTCAGAATAAATGGATCGTGGATTAAAGAATTGAGTGAATCTTATTTAGGAACAGATGACGATGAAGAATTGCGGGCAGCCGTAGAGGCTCATCTAGAAAGAAGCTCATCGGGCGTTGGGAGCAAAACTTTTGGGGGTGTGGGATTCCCGTGCAACAGTCAGAAGACTTCTGGCACAAATCAGCAAAGTGTAGTGGATGCAGTGGTTGGTTAACCCACGATTTGATTGATGATCAGAGCAGCTTGCACCGTCGAACATTTGCTGCAATTTGCTCGTTGGTTCTAAATAGGTCTCATTTCTTGACCGTGTGCTTATTGTTGATGAAGAATTGTTTCGAAAACGTAGCTTCCTTTGGGTCGGCAAACTTGTGTTCCCCACTCAATCTTTCCAAAACAAATCATTATCTCAAAAAGATCATCGCGAGAGATTCGGTGGCGCTCCAATGGAGTAATCCATTTTAAAACTTGCGTGCGGCTTGATGAGGCCGCTATGACAAGAGCTCTATTGTCGTTATTTGGAATTGATGGATCAAAAGTAGGAAATATTCAGGTCAGCAGTGGTGAACAGAAAGGGGCCTATCTTGCTGCATAGATAACGCAAGACTTGATAATCCACAAATCACCCGACAGAGACTGATGTAGTTAGGCATCGCACCCTATCTCGCTAGTACCAGTCTTTTTTTCCCGGGGTCTTCAATGTATATGCGCACCAGCAGGTGTGGGTACACCAATGCGGGCCAGTTTGACGATCCCCGTGATCCGAGTTTTTATCGTGATGGAATAGATTCACTACCACACCGTTGATTACAGTTTCTCGATTCAAATGGTGCTTACTTTGACTAGTAAATTTGTTTGGGCCGAGTAATGACGTTTTGGAGTTTGTGGTTTGAAACGGCCATTTATTTTGTTCCAGACTGGTAGACGTGTGTCTGTGTGTATGAGAAAGACGGGGAGGGGGAGAAAGAAAAATAGATTGAGATCGAACTACATATATACCGGAGAGAGATTGTTTAGTCGATAACGAGGTGAGGGGGTAAGAGAGATGACATATCAACTTGAGAGAGACAGAGACAGAGAGAGAGAGAGACAGAGAGAGAGAAGAACGTGTAGAGAAGAACAGTGTAAGAAGTATAACTAGACGAAACGGAGAACATCTTGTCGATAAGAGAGGGAGACAGAGAGAGAGACAGACAGACAGAGAGAGAGTGAGAGACAGATAGACAGAGATAGAGAGGGGGAACAAGCAGCATATAGACGTGTGTATGTGCGAGAAGAAGAGAGAAAAAGAATTGGTTTGGACGAGGGAGAAAAATAACGTCGTATGGACAACATACAGATAGAGGGGGAGAAATAACATCATGTAAACATTGAGTGAGAGAGACAGACAGACAGATTGAGATATATAGAGAAAGATGTAACATCGCTTTGTGATCAACGAATGAGGGGAGAGTGAGAAGTACAACTAGAAGAGACAAAGAGCATCATATCAATAACAGAGAGAGAGAGAGAGAGGAGGAAGAGAAGGAATTGCATGTAGACGCGTGTATGTGTCAAAGAAAGAGCGAAAAAAAAACAGTGCACTAATACGAACGAGTGAGAGAGGAAGAAAGAGAGAGGAATAATACGGTGTAGATAACAGCGATAGAGGGGGAATAAGATCGTAGAGAGGGAATGTACTTGTGTGTCTCTGTGTGAGAGACAGAGAGAGAGAGAGAAAGAGAGAGAGAGAGAGAGAGAATTGTGTGGACAACACCAAAAGTGAATGAGTTACAGACAGAGAGACAGGCAGACAGACAGAGAGACTGAGAGAAATAATATGATCTAGACAACATCGTGTGTGTGTACGCGTGTGTATGTGAGTGTGAGAGAGAGACAGATAGAGAAATAGAGAGAGAAATAACATCGTGTGTACATCATCGAGACAGACTGAGAGAGAGAGAGAGAAAAAGAGAACGGGGGGGGGGAAGGAAAGATAAAGAGAAACTGAGAGAGTCTGGAAGCAACAGGCACCGGAGGTGGTAGACATATATGTTAGCCTTCAAAGAGACCGGGACTCTACCCTACCTCTTTCTCTTCGCCCGCTGCTACCCTACATTCACGATTTCAGTGGAGTGTGGGTGTTAGGTACATGACGGGTAAGGGAGAGTACCACATGGGGTGGGAATGAGTAAATAGGGTGGGTAAAGCTGAGAGTCGGGGTTGGGAGTAAGAGAAGGGAGCTCGGTCAGCTCTCTGTAACAAATATATACCGCCTTATATCAAAGGTGCCGACCGGGCCGCTTCTACTGAAGTCGTGGCTTGTTGAAACTTCAGTCGCTAATATGGTAGAGATCACCAGTTTGGAAAGCGGACTCTTTCAAGTGGGCTTATGTAATAGGAGTGTTGGCTTAGACACATCTACATGTACACACGTCTGTGTATATATATATATATATATATATATATATATATATATATATATATATATATATATATGTGTGTGTGTGTGTGTGTGTGTCTATGTATACCTATATGTATATATGTATGTGTATATATATATATGTGTGTATATATATATGTATACATGTGCGTATATATATGCATACACACACACACTACCATACATAAATATGGACATAATTATGTCTTCACTTTTTGTATGCATATGTGTTCACATATATGCACGCACATATACATGCGTGTATCTAAGTATGCATGAATCCGCTTGTGCATGTTTACATCTCTCTCTCTCTCTCTCTATCTTTAGGTCTGTTTGTCGGTCTATTTCTCTCTCTCTCTCTCTCTATATATATATATATATATATATTTATATATATATATATATATATATATATATATATATATATATATATATATAGAGAGAGAGAGAGAGAGAGAGAGAGAGGGATGACTAAACTCATAATTTAGCACAATGGAGAAGAGCTTTCCAAATATTGTGTCGTAATACTACAAATGTGTCGCCGATAATCTGCAAGTGTGTCGCGAAATTGAGTATATTTTTGTATATCTTCCAAAAAGATACTCTTATTGGGTCAGTTGAACCGCTGCGATGACGTTATATGTTTGGCTAGACAAACAAGACTTCAACAATGTGTCGAGAGAAAAAAGAAAAAAAGAAAATTTAAACAGTGTGTTGCCAATGCCAGAAGTTTGGAAAGCTCTGCAATAGAGAAAACACCTAAAGACAATTTAACTCACTTGCAAATAGTTCAAAGAATAGCTTTCCGCATATCAGCAGTTCTCAAACTTCTTTTCCTCGGGGACCACTTATGGATCTCTAAAAAATATTTGCGGACCCCAAAAGAATTTTCTTATGTTGATTAGGTGGTTAAAGTAGAAAAATCATTGTATTATACAGGATATGACCCCTGCTGTAATACTGGGTAACGTTTTGAATAAACGATTAAAAATATAACGAAATTAATTTTAATGCCATCGCTTTCTGAAAAATATGAAAGTATACTTTTATCAGTCTTATCACCGGTTAGAATACACCTTTTTAAGGTTTGAAGTCTCTATGTGGAACCAGAGTCCACTATCAGGAGCTTTGCGTTGTGGGTAAAATATTTTATAAAGGCTGCTGGAGGCAACCAGCTGAGAGAAAGTCCAGCTAGTGGTGAAGTCTTTGGTTAGAATATATATATATATATATATATATATATATATATATATATATATATATATATATATAATTGTGACATCCACAGACAGCTGCTTCGTTGTACTACAACTCTTCTGTGTGGCTGTAGACAATCCATTATCACCTCCAGTACCACGAGGCAGAGTTGAAACCTTCGCTTTAGATCTGAAGGCCGGTATCCTACCGTTGAGCAACGGAACTGGACGATCAATAAGGCTGAATTTAAGCGATATATTTATCTAGCTTAAATTAACCATCTACCAGAATGCTCTATTCCTATGGAAGAGCATTGCATAAGCTTACGATGAACGAGTTACCTCACTTAAAGAGTGCTCAACCCTGAATATATATATATATATATATGTTTGTCCCACTCTGTTTTGCTTTCTTTCTCCTTGCCCCTTCACTCTCTCTTTACATACATAAATGTATATGCCTGTGCAAGCATGTTTCATATACAAATGATCAAAAGTATTGTTTATGTATTTAAAGATGGGTAATGCCAGTACATTGTACACGTTTGTCTGTTGATGAGGAGAAGAAAGAGAGCCATGCTGGGCCCAAGCCTTTTTCTGAACACTTTGTAATGTATATGTCCCACATTCAAATCAAAATTACCTAATGAGTTGTGCTTACCGTAATTTACAATGTATATATCCGTTATTAAGAAATGGATATATGATCCGATAGAATTATTATGAATTGCGTTATATCATATTGAAATTCTTATTTGAAATGATCTCCCGTTATTACACAGTAAAAGCATCATTAGGCCTAGACAATGTACACAAGAAAGAAAATGTAGCAGCTGCAGAAATCGAACCTGCTACCGATAAGGTAACCGCTCCAGCGTAGTGTTGTTCTTACCATTGAGCTAAACAGCCGCCGGTAATGCAAAGCCCCTAAATAACTGTTTCAACTTCAAATTCTCATTTTGTTTATCCACGGTCAATATCTGCCCTGTTTTTTTTCTTTTAACACAACAAATACGTTATCAAGAAATGGATGTATGACCCGACAGAATCATTATACATTCTTTTACATTATTTAGAAACTCTATCTGTAATGATTCCCGGAATTACATGGTGAAAGTATCATTTGGCCCAGACAACGTAAATAGAATAAACAAAGAAAATGATACATTCACCTTATAATAACGTATAAGGCAGCATATGTGCACTTTAGTCAACGGTCTATGGATTGTGGATTTAATTCTTGATGGATATATATATGTATATATATACACGTGCACGCGCACACACAAAAACAAACACACACATACGCACACACTCATATATATATATATATATATATATATATATATATATATATATATATATATATATATATATATATATATATATATATAGACGTATATGTCCATGGAAAAGAATTCCATTAACTTTCCAACAGTTTATCTTGCCAATTTATATCTGTTAGGCATGAAAAGTTACAGCCCATAATCTGGAGCTAGGTATTTATCATTTCACAAGGACATTTTCAGTATATGTATACTTTATCGTCAACGGTCAATGGGTGGTAGATTTAATTTTTGATGGAGATACACATGTGCGTACACAGACACACATACATACATATAGAGTCTAGAAAAGCTTTACAACTTTAAACACTAAGCATTAAAAAACTTTTTCAATTGATTTTTTGTGTCACTTCAATCACCCATTTCTCAATATCTGTCAGTGTAATTTATGTCATCTTCCAAAGTATTTTCCCCTGTTTCCCCTGTACTTTGTAATTATCGTACAATGTATAAATTGTCTTTTGTTGGGATCATCAGTTGTTTACCATGTAACCCTTTCACGGATTTTAAAAACAAAACAGTTATATCAACATGGCACCCCAGCAGTGTTGATCAAACACCACCTTCTTTTATTATATAGTTCAAGCGATACACGTAGTTTGTCATTTTATATCAGGTGTATTGTATATTGATGTTATTCGATACAGCATATTCATTTTTTAAAAACAAGGCTAACTTACGTAGGTTACCCCAAGAACTTTGTATATATGAAAGGACAATTTTATCAGCGTACAGCATACGTTGGAATTTCGTATCTGCTGTGCATAAAAAGTAACAGTCAGAACTTTGAAACTAGTTATTTAGCATCCGACAGAAATTATTATAGATGCGTTATATTACTTAGAAATTACACTTTGAGTGATCTGTCGTAATGTATGTACGTATCATTTGACCTCGAATTATATGTCCCTTTCTTAATCATGAAATTGTTGAGAAACAAATAGAGCAGATATAAACAGTGAATGAACAAGATAAGAATTTGGAGTTAAAAGCAGTTATTTGAGCCTTTGCATTACAATGGTAAAAGCAACGCTACGTTGAAGCGGCTGCCTTATTGAATGCAGGTTCGATTCCTGCAGCGGACTCATTTTCTGTAAATGTTTATTCAAGATACGCTGTCAAGGCCAAATGATACACACACCGTGTAGTAACAGGAGATCATTTCAAATAGAGATTCAAAGCAATGTAACATATTTATAATTATGCATCCACAATCTATGGACCAGTGGCTCTAAATGGGGGTGGGGGCAAGGGGGAATTTAGGTTGTCCAAATGAGTCTATCATATGAGATGAAAGTCGAGGTGAATGTTTTTGGCTGAATGGTAGTGGAAGTGTGTTCACTAATAGACACACGAATAGAAGAACTACTAGCAAAGGAAAAACATGAACAAAGATCACATTGATATAATATGATAGCTGAATTTTTATTTTTTTGGAATGAATTGAAATTTCAAATGATGTTTTCTGAATTATTTTGGCATGCTCTCTTTGAGTAACAAAACAACGTATATATATATATATATATATATATATATATATATATATATATTTATAATTTGAACTATTGAAAGTGAGACAGATTCAGGAGTGAAAGTGTATGGAAACTAGGTTTATTTATCCGTAAATGTTTTCATTGATGGTCTAGACATGTTTTGTTAGGTATTCCCATCTTCAGAAGTTTGTGCTGTGTGTGTGTGTACCATTTAATGGCTGTAAGTTTGCTGTGAAACATAAGTCCACCGACAGGAGCTTTGCTTTGTGAGCAAAAAATGGGATCCCATCTGTTAGGGTCATCCTGTTGTGTGAGACTAAGTTCAGTCTGTGATGAAGTCAGTAGTGTTAGCAGCAGTAGTGGGTCTTGGAGAGGACATAGGGTGTCAGGGTAGGAGGGAAGTGGTTTGATGTTAGATTGTGTTGGTAGGTTAGGGATAGTATATATATATATATACATATATATATATATATATATATATATATATATAATCTGCAATTCATAGATTGTTGATAATAAAATACACAGATACTTGAAATTTCCAAATAGAATGCTGAAATACCTAGCTTCAAGTGATTCTAATATTTTATCCACAACAAATATAAATTGACAGGATACTCCGTTGGAAAGCTCTCTTTCCAAGAACATATATATATATATATATATATATATATATATATATATATATATATATATATATATATATATATATATATATATATATATATATCCGCCAAGTATCGAATTCACAATCCATACAATGTTGTCTCTAAAGAACACATATACTGAAAATATTTCTATCAGAATGCTAAATACCTAGCTTCATGTTTTTGGCTGTGATTTTCATGCTAGACAGACACAAAATGCAGCGACTTATTTTATAATTGTGATTTATGTATATATTTGTATGCAATACTATAAATAATTTCCTCCACTCAATCCTCAGATGTCCAGTGTTGATGGGCCTTCGCCCAAGACAATCTTTTTTCTTCGTTGCCTCTGTTGGAGATCTGCAGACACGATAACCAGACTGACAAAGCTTTGTTCTTACAGTACTTGGACTGCACTGATCACCACATGCCATGCACAGATTTGCCAAGTCTTTAGATAATAATAATCGTTTTTTTTTTCTCGTTTGTTTTTTTACAAAGACCAACCAATATTCTGTCTTGTTAGTGAGTTGAAGCACGCTCTTGCCGATACCTCTCGGTGCTCTGAGGCGATAGATTCCTCCATTTTCAGTTTCTTGTTAATGTTGAATACACCTCACCTTGTGGTCCCTATTTTTGCGATTTCATCGCAACTTAAGGATGTATCTTCCAGATCAACTTTCACTTGGCTCTTTTTTCTTGGGCTTTTGGACCAGCACGTACAGTATTCACAATTAAAAGAGTAACATGTTTGGTTTGAGACCGATAACTATTATGAATAAGGTTAGATAGACACAAGAAGTTCTTAAAGGGCATGCTACTTTCACCTAAGGTAAAACTGCAATCCTTTTGTAGGATGAGGTAAAGTTTTCTTGAGATCAACCCGAGGTCACATGAGGTCAACAATGGTTTAAATTATCCATGTACAAAATACTGTCAACACGGTATACAAAATGCTTAAGAACATGTATTAGTGTTTATACCTCTGTAGTTTAACTACGTTTGAAATGAAATAAGTCAATTTTGAAAAACGTACTCAATAATTTTGACTGTACTGTACACTACCTGTGGCAAATTTTATGGATCCAGCACACTTGGAGGATGTTCACCTAACTTTTACTTCACTGCTAATGAACAAATCTCATACATGACACAAAACAATTTTTCTTCAATAACTCAACATTTTGGCACCAAGAAATATATCAACATATATTAGATTAAATCATTTAAATCATCGGCACATTTTCTTCCAGGTCAAGTACCGGAAAGAAATTATTGAATCACCCGATGTCAAGGAAAAGAATTATGGAATCACCATGAAAGTTTGCATCTCTAAAACAAATGCCAGCTCAAGTTTGAATCTGCAAGTTAGTCTACAGTTAAAAAAGATTACTTGCAGACGTTATGTGGCTATTAAACTTATCTTTGGACTAGGTTAATTGGAAGGAAAAATGGCTCCAGCAAGAGAGCTTTCAATAGAAATGATGGACAGAATTATAAAACTCATCCAAGGAGGAAATGGAGTGAGGCAAAGACACTGTTTGTTCCCAGTTAGTGCAGTTTAAAATTTGATGCAAGTATAAAGACAAGGCTATAAAGAAAAGAAAAATACAAGATGCCAAAACATCAGAATAAAAATCTTAAAGCAATATACCTTGTAAATAAGCACAACATTAATGAAATTAAAACAGGAAGAAACGGGAGTCAATGTTTTCAATAGAACTGTAAGTAATCGGCTGAATGAAATGGGATTTATATACAGAAAAGCCAAACCAAAACCAATACTAACGCTTAAACAGAGGAAAACAAGGTTTCAATGGACCAAAGATGAGTGATTGTGGAGTGTGGATGACACGATGAAAGGGATATTCGGTGATTAATCATGAATCCGCTTTGGCCAAGGTGATGATACCGCAATTTCTGACTACATCCAATTGAAGCATATAATGATGACTGCCCGAAGGAAACGAACAATTTCTCAACTCATTTATGATATGGGGGTTGCACATCAGGTAAAGAACCAGGTTAGATGACAATCAATACCTCTACTATCAATGCACTGGCACAAATTGAAGTTGAGACGCTTTTATCATTCCATCGTTAGAAAATTGTTTTGGTGATGTTGAAGTCATTTTTCAGGGTGATAATGCACCTTACGACAAAGCAAAGAGAGGTAGAGTTTTTCAGGAAATGCATATCAACGCAATAATATGACCAGCCAAGAGTCAGGATTTCAATCAGAGTGGAAATCTGTGGTGGGAATTTGAAAAAAAAAGATCTATGATAAGGTTCAATCCTGCATAGCTGATCTGCCAACTGCCATTAGAAACAGTTCGAACCAGCTTGATGGAGAATATTTTTTTTCATTAGTGAGATCCATATCGCAAAGAATAGAGTCATTAGAGAAGCCTGAGGTGGGGCAACAAAGTACAAATTACGATTTTGTTGTTGTTGATGATTTCACGATAATTTCACTAGAACTGAATGATTCAATAGTTTTCCATCAACATTGAACGATTCCATTTTCTTTTCCTTTTCTTCATCTGGAAAAATATACCAATAATTCAAATATTTGTTGTTGTTTTTGTTTATATTGTACGGAGCCAGAATATAAAACAAAATGTTTTTCGTTATATCTGAGATTTGTTTATTTCCTGCGATTTCTAAAAAAAGCGGTCTGAACATCCTTGAAGTGTGCTGATTCCATAATTTTTGCCAGGGATAGTACACACACACACACACACACACACGCACACACATATATATATATATATTTCTTTTAGCAGCCCCATATTCTCTTATTGTTTATTCAATTTACGTTGTCTAGACCGAAAAAATGATACATTCACCTTGTAACAACGAGGGATCATTTCGAATGGAGTTTTGATATAATATAACGCAATATATATATATATATATATATATATATATATATATATATATATATATATATATATATATATGTATATATATATATATATATATATATATATATATATATATATATATATATATATATATATAAAATCCGAGTGTCTGTTAACTGGAAAGTATTGTCCATAAAGCAAACCACCTGTATCAACACTGTTCGTCCCTTGCGATTGGCTGTCTGCCTGCGGGTCGAGGTCAGAAGAGAAGAAAACCCAAGTTCTCTACATGTTTGTGTTACACTACGGGATGGCTCCCCGTGGCTTTAGCCGCGTGATTATAGCGCTGGGATGTTAGCTGCGAGGCATATAATTCTATCTTCATTTTCGACCTGTAAAAATTAGTCGGTTATTAAAAGATACACCGTATTTCACGTTCTGTCACCCATACTTTCCAAAGGCTTACCGTCTGAACAGTACCTGAGCGTTGTATGTGAGGGGTAAGTATCTGGCAACATTCGAAGCAAACATGCGTTCTGTTACTACGTCAATGGAACCTCTTAAAAATGCCTACTAGGCATTCACGTTTATTTGTCAGCGGATTAAAACGTCGTGGGATGCAGTTAAGCGATTATGGTTTTTTTGTTTGTTTGGAGTTTTTTTTCAATACATTTGGAATAAGCAATGATGTAGTGCTAAAAATAAGAAGTGAGAGAACACAGGGCTCCCTGCTCAGCTCTTACACCACTGGGGATAAGTAGTGCTCCAGATGGTGCCGTAGATGAAACGCCTTTCGAGTTGTTTGAAGGTGGAGACTATAATTACGAATCTTCAGACTCCGAAGATGAGTGAACAATAATGAATAAACCTCCTCCAAACAGTTGAATTTTTCCAGTGTTCACTATTCATCCATTGTGATTCAAATTTTATTTATAAATAAATATTTAGTTTTCTATTTACATGAATCTTATTGAATTTAAAGTGCGAGTTATATTGTGTGAAATACGGTGTGTCGTCTCTCTGATGACTGATCTCTAACGATCCTCGACAGTTCTTCAAAATCATTTGTTCTCCGACAATAAGAATGATAGCAGCAAAGAGACAAGATTAAGAGGTACATTCATTGCCAAGGGTAAGTTCTAATTAGTGGTATTATCCTTTGTTAAAAACATCCTAGTTTACAACTGGTTAAACCATTAATTAAAACTCTAAATAAAGTGATCATGATTATTTTTAGTATAGAAATATAAATGACGAGCTGTTTTTTTCTTCCTAAACGGCAAAAATCAATATATAATCTCTTTGTGCATAGCCTGATATGACCTAAAAATACGGTTCTAAAGCAAGCCAGTATTACGCACTAGTCCATAGAAGATTGAAGGTGTTTGGCTAGCTTTGACGGCTTCTTGATGGACGATTGTTTAGAGTTATCTAACTTTGCTCTATTGCAGTGATTTTTTTTTGGATTTTTTTGCTCCATGACTCATCTCGATGGTTCAAACAAATTGATGTTTATTTCTATTAATATTCGGACCATCCTCATCTTGGTTGTTTTTCATACAACGTTTCGGCCTTTGCACTCTACGGCCTTCGTCAGGTATCATCTGGTAGGTGTGGGGAAGTAACGAACCGAACCCTTTATTTATCCGACGGGGGTATATTGACAGTACTCCCCTCTTAGCATTAGTAGTATTGATGTTTTCCTTACTATAAAAAACATAATTCGATTGTATATCACACGACAAATCATCTGTTTAAAATAAAGATATCTAAACTTTAGGTCACTTGAAAAATTCTTTGTGATTTCTATATTGTATGGAAATAATATCAATGCAATTACCTCACCGCTTTCATACCTCACAAAGGTTATGAGACAAGCATTAGTTACTATAAAATCTGTAGTAAAATTAGTAAGTGATATAGGAATTGATGATATTAAGAAGATGGGTTTACAACCAATGGGTGCCCCCGATTGTCACCTATGGAGCTGAAACATGGAACCTGACCAAAACATTAACCCTCAAACTGAGAACCACGCAACGTGCGCATGAGAGAACTGAGCCCAACATAACATGCAGAGATCACAAAACAGCACTCAGATAGGAGACAAAAATAATCAGGAATATCAACGAATCCATTCGAAAGTTCAAATAGCAATTGACTGGTCATGTTACAATAACGTCAGACAAATGCTGAACTTGCAACGAGGATCCCCAGTGATCACATGAGAAACTGTCGCCGGCAAAATATAAGATGGCTTATCGATCTAGACAAGTTCAGAAAGTATTGGCCCCGCAACGCCCATGATAAAGAGGTTTGGCGAATCTAGGAGAAGGCCCATGTCCAACGACGGAAGCTAAATGGCTGCTAATGATTAAGAAAATTAGCTTCCTTTTCGCTCTTCACAGCCAAATTCTAAATTTCCTCCAATAGATTCAAATTGACCTGTTGTTGGATGTGCGTCCCACATTCAGAATCACTGGTCCTCCTCTCTCTCTCTCTCTTTCAATCTCTCTCCCTCACTCTCACTCTCTCTCTCTCTCTCTCTCTCTCTCTCTCTCTCTCTCTCTCTCTCTCTCTCTCTCTCTCTTTCTTCATGCATTTCCCGTCAACTTCTGCTGCCCAGAAGGTGGATGGGTGGGATTCGGTTATTCGCCCAAGCAGGTGGAAGGAAAAGGAGAGAGGGTTTCAAATACTGCCACGTGTTCTGCTTTTTAAATCAATCGCTTCCAGATGTCAGGTGTAATATGGTTTCGGTTAAAGAGTGAAGAGCAAGTATATTTTTATCTATAATTGTTGGTAATTTCGAGAGAGAGAGAAAAAAAAAAAGAAATAAAATGCTCACACTAAAATGATCACCTATGGATCTGGAATATGGAACCTAACTCAAAGAATGGCCACTCCACTGTGATCTATGCAACGTGCACAGGAGAGAATTATGCTCAACATCACATGGAGAGATCTCAAGACAGAATTTTAGAAAACAAACAGAGATCAGAGATATCACAGATACCAAAAGAAATTCACTATGTCAGACAACCGCTGAACATCACGACTCGCAACGTGGATTTCAGAGATCATACGCAGAGTTGTGACCGGCAAAAATAAAATGGCATAACTATCCAAACAAGTTCAGAAAATACTTGCTCCACGATACCCACGATCTAGAGGTCTGGCGAATCCAGCGCTATGTCCAACGACGGACATTAAAAGGCTACTGCTGATCATGGTAATTATCGTTCGTCGTGGCCTAGCAGATAACGGCCTGACAATTGGCTGATGGACATTTGGACCATGGACATTTCACTGACAGACATATGGCCGAAAAGATATTTCAGCGACGGGCATTTGGCTGAACGGACGTATAACCGGATGAATAAATAGCCATTTTGATTTTGACAGACTTCAGTCTTATGTTTGATATCTGGTACTTCAATACCATTCCCTCTACTAGCTGCTCAATTGTCAACTCCAATCCCAGCTGCCATTTCCTTAGTTTTAAATTACAATTTTTCTTATGAAGCAATTATATTACAATTAATATCTTTTATCGCAATATAGAATTTTTTTTTTCATGTTGCAATATTATCTTCTAATACTTTTTATCGTTTGTTTGTTATATAAAGCTGTTATATTACAAAGAGAAAATTCAAGAAAAAAAAAAAAAAAAGGCCATATGTTCATTCGGTTATATGTCCGTTCGATCAGATGTTTATCCGTGGAATATCCTTCGGAATGAATTGTCGTCCAAGTGTCCAAAAACGCCTTTTTTGGTTTTGGGAGTTAAATTCAACGCAATCCTGACCAATCTGTTCATCTAACAGTTCGGATACCCGCTTTACAGAGTATCAATATACATACTCAGTACTCTAAAAGAAATAAACGTTTTCGGTGATATTTGTGTACGTATGTATTCATATGAGTGTATATATTTGTGCGTGCATGTAAGTTTGTATACATGTGTACGTCTGAGTGTATGCTTCAGAATTGTAACTTTTGCGGCGACAGTAGGTTCCAGAGGGAAGCCTTTGAGAGCTTTTTTTGTCTTTGTTGTTGTAGTTGTTGTTGTTGGAGAAAAAGAACTCATTCTGGTTAGCCCCATAAATCCAGCACCGAGCTTTGGGCTAACGAACCTTTGGGCGGAGCTTAACCCATTAACTACGAATAACGATAATTTCAGTCATGGTTAATTCAATATAATTTCCGTTTTATTGATGGATGACAACTCAGCTCTGTGAGTTGGGGGTCTTCATCTTGCCGTGGATAACTGTAACTTTTTTGCCACCTGTCGCAGCTGATGGGTTAACCGACAACAACTGAGCCATCACAGAAAGTGTGAGATGTTACTTGTAGTCATTTATCTGTTTGGTGCTCCCTACTCCTCCATCCACTCCCCTTACTCCCTCACACGCACAAATACACTCAAACGCAAACACGCACACAGACACACGCAGAAAAAAATGGCAGGTTGTCCATGGATTGTAAGGTTTTGTTCTTAATTATTTTTCTTTCATTTCGATCCTATTTTCCCCCGATGTTTCTCGTCTTACCCGTTTTGTTGCCTGTCCCCATACCACCCTTTCCACGTCCTTTCACCTGATCTGGATTTCTAAAGAGTCCAGTCGAAAGAATGTGATGTATGTCTTTGACAGTTAAATATGAAACTATTTAGGCTGAAACTTGGCCCCACCAGATTTCGCACTTGCGCCAATAGAAAAGAGCCTTTCACTACTGCGGTTTTGTGCAAGGGGAAAATGCCTTTGAGAAATCCGTGTAATTGGCTGAGAATTAATTACAAACAGTAGGAACTTTTTTTTTTTTTTTTAGCTGCGGGTAGGTGGGTTTCGAAGCTTGGCACACATGTATAGAAGATAGATAGAAAGTCAGCCAGGCTTATTGAGTAGATGTGTCTAGCGAGAGGGTAGACAAGATGAAAAGTTGTGTACATAGCCCTATATGTGACTGACCCCGACCAGGGTTGACAATGGGCGTAACAGCTTTTTACTGTTATCACTGCTGTGATGGTAAGATAGTAATGGGAGAGTGATTTTTCTATGTGCACACTCGCCAACTCTTCTCTGCTACAGCTATCATCCCATGTCAGCGGTGAGACATATCCTATCAGAAAATCTGGATTTGGGGTAGGGAGAAGAAGATCTATGCCTTCTCAAAAGCCATTAGTATTTAAGAGCACAACCAATCTCCGTAAAAATTCGGACTTGGTTTGCATATTTCGTTTTCCATGCTGATAACCGTAACATTATCACATACCTCCGATCCCAATATATATATATATATATATATATATATATATATATATATATATATATATATACACACACAGTATATGTGGTAAAAATCGGGCTAGCAGTATAACATAATATAATGATATATCAATAGTATAAAGCCACTTCTGAAATGTAATGGATTTATTTCATAGAGTGTTCGATACATACAACTTTTTTCTCTTGAAGTTAAGTTGTTTTAGAGTAGAGCTGGAAATAAATTGTAAAATGTTGATTCGTGTAGCGATTTGTATAGCGAATCTGCATTCTACTATATATATATATATATATATATATATATATATATATATATATATATATGAGTGTGTGTGTGTTTGTGTATAGTCTGGTACATGGCACGCGAAGAATGGACGAGTTATGGTGAATGCGATGGTCACACAGTATACAAACTGATTCAATGGCGTCTCACTACCGACTGAATAACCCAGGGGAGAGTTTATGTTCATACATGCGCAATAAAGTCCCCCCATGGTCGATTGACAAGTTATATCACGACTGTGCCAGGCTCTCTGATATTCTTGAATGGCTGGATACTTTCCGGACAAACATCGTATGAAGTCCTAGATATGTGGTGTGCTGGGATGATGCCATATATTGGGAAGTGTGGCGAAACAATTAACGCAGAAGTTGAAATAAATGAAATTACTGGTGCAGATTAGAGTGAAAACAATAGCAGTCATGTAATAACAGTTATTCAGTGTGCTTTTTAACACCTTCAGTGCCAACCTACAGAGATACGAGCGAGCTTTGGCAAGAGCAATGGCAATTCCTCAGAGACTGAACGGCATTCCTGGAATTATTATTGCTTCTCAAAATTAATGACAATACACGAATCTCAGGGGGACGTTAATCAACGTCGTCTGGTGGATAGGTAAAAGTAGCTAAAACACCGAACATTCAATGAGGGAAATGATGAGAACGTTCGTCCATGATAATAGCAAGCTCCCCATAGAGAGTCTGTAGCCATTCCTTTGTTCCAAAATTCTGTAATTTTAATCATCTATATCACTCGTCCCGACAGATTATATATAAAAAAAATCAGTGAGGACCAAGTTCTCTATGATTGTTAAATCAGCTACATCATCTCATTGTGTTTATTTTGGTTGGTCGATTTTATCTAACCAATTGCCATGCTGGGGCGCTTCATATCTCTCCCTTAATAACTGAGGGCGGTTAACATTGTCTTTTACGTGGTATCAGCAGCAGGTAAAGAATCCCTTGACATGGCTTCTCTCTCTCTCTCTCTCTCTCTCTCTCTCTCTCTCTCTATATATATATATATATATATATATATATATATATATATATATGCAAGTCCGGTTGAGCACGATGGATAATGAGAGTGGTTTATATTTTTCCTGTAGTTTTTTCTCGTTTCCTCTTGAGAGAACGCATTTCAGAGTCAAACTGATGTAGGAATTGGCCAAAAGTAAATTCATATCTAGCGCTTTCCACTGATTTTATAACCATTACACACACACACACACATATACATATACATACATATATATATATATATATATATATATATATATATATATATATATATATATATAAAGCTTTAAACACTAAACATTACAAAACTTTTTCATTTTTTGTGTCACTTCATTCGCTCATTTCTCAACATCTGTTAATGTAATCAATGTAGTTCTCTTCAGTGATCTCCCCTGATTTGCATATACTTTGTTATCATGATACTATGCGTAAATTTTCTCTTGTTGGGGATCATCAGTTGTTTACCATGAAACCGTTTCGGGAATTTTAAATACAGAAAAGTTATATACATATATATAGTGAAACTGTTATAAATACGTTTTTCCTAATTCTGCCACAGTGAAAGAATTCAAAATTTTTTTCCCTTTCACATTTGTGTAACAATGATATGCAATGCCTGTATATATTGAACTTGAATGTATAAGCGTTGAAGAATATGGTGTAATATCTGAAATTCCTAATTTCTTATCGTGCCAAATAATTAAGCATGGGTAGAAAACACAGTAAAACACAAATTACATATTGATTAAATCATCAAATAGCACACATAATTAATAAAGTTTAAACAACTAATAAAAATACATCCACGTGAAATACTGAAGCCTGTAAATTGACCACGCAATTTTTAAAACAAATACGCCTAAACACACCTTTCTCTTGAGGATGCTTCAGAGAGTTTCGATTAGATGCTTCACATTGTGTCTGGGCTTCAAAGGCAGTCGAATATCAGACTTGACACATTTTGAAACGTGACAGAGAATTCGGCATCAAGGTGATTTGAACACGTTACCTCGATCAACCCCCTCGAATATAGTTTTGCTGCTCAGGGCTGATTTCTTACCATAGGTTCAATTCGAGACACTTCCCGTCGTGGTATTACCCTGAAGTTGCCCTCATCTTATGCACCAAGTGTCTAAAATTAGTGAATTTTTGACCAATCAGAAAATTGGAATAAGCATTTTCTGCACCAGAATCTGTTTTAAGGTCTGTCAAAGATACCAGTCTCTCCAGATCCCAATTAACCGACTTTTGTTAAAAAGTGATCTTCACTATTCAAAATGGTAGTTTTTTCTCCAGAGCTAGCTTAGACAGACCACCCTGACAGTTATCGGTCTTCGCCGCCCGACAGACGCACAGCTGTGGCACAAACGTAGTTGTCATCGGCAGAGCTACTCAACATACACCAGTTCAGGGTACAACAGAGGCTCACACCAACATAACCAGTGGGTTTCACCCACACAGATATCAACAACTAAGCAAGCCATCTCATTTTCAAAGACACTGGCCGATTCAAACAAAATCTTTCCCACACACAACTCACATGTACATACAAACTATACGAACACCACTTGTTCTAAATTACTTGGATACACCCGTATTTTTTGATGAGAAAATGTTTCTGTGTTGTTCCCTAATCGATGTGTTCATTGTTTGATCTTTGACTTTTTGTACTTTCTCTTTTTTACAACGAATTTAGCTCGTGCCACTATTTCATTCATTGCCTTAAATATAAATCGTAGAAGCATTTCTTGGATAGTATCCACACTAAATTGGACCCAACATAACTTGTGCCACTACAATATGCTCTGATATTTTAAGCACTTTTCGTCCCCATTTTCCGTATTTTTCTTCGTTTAAATCCACCATCAAAAGAGAAAATCTAAAAAACCTAATCCTCTAATACTAACAAAGTAGGTACCAAAATGACAATTGTTGATGAGAAAGTGATGGTGAGATGAAGCAAATGGTACAAACCATCTTATTGGTGGGTCAATGTAAGATGAAGAAAAGCTTAATTATCACTGTTCTCGGATTCTCTTTAGTAAAGCTAGTCTCCAATTCTCTAACTAAGATCCTCAAACAGCATTTAGAAACTTCTACTTACATCAGTCATGGCTGGAGAGGGCATAGACAAGTATATAATAGGTTGAGTGTCATATAAGTCTAAAGGGGGGAACAATTCCATGTAGCCGACTAGATGCATATTGTGTTCAATTATTATCTTTTAAGGGTATTTTAAGGAGATGAAGTAAAGTATATAACATAATTAAGGCATATGTTTATTATGCATTCATGACACATCCATTGAATGACATTAAAGGAAAGATATTCAATAGAAGAATAATGAGTAGACATTACTTTGACAGTGACAGTTCTTGTAGCTATTCCAGAGGAAACTGTTATAATGGTGGACAGAATATTGATTTGAAACGATACAATTTTAATGGAAGGTAAAAACAAGACACGTGTAAAGTTTAAACCATGATTTGATACTACATGATGGGAAGGTTGGAATGGCGTCAAAGTAAAGGGACATAATTGTGTTAGTATCAATGTGACTTGATTGGTTAGTTATGCGAGCCTCAATATAGTCTTGTAACAGTTTCTTGTTTAAAACTACATTACGAATAAAAATTAAATTTTACTTAATTTTCAACCAACCAACCAACAGTGCATATAATGTAATTTTAAACATTGAAGAAATAACCCCTCTGGAATATTTACGAGGAATAACTTATACTTATATAGATTTAATTTTCAAGTAAATATGAATATACTTTATTTTTTATTCGTAATACAATTTTAAACATTGAAGAAAGGACACCTCTGAAATGCTTACGGGGAATGGTTCATAATCATTTAAAAATATTTTTTGTATTGATATGAAATCTATATAAATTTTATTTATAAACATACTTGATTCTCATTCGTAATATAGTTTTAAACATTGAAGAATTTCCATGATGAGCAGTTATAGTTATAGATAAATTCAATTTCTGTATAAATATGAAATTCACTCAAGTATTCTTTTGAATAAACAAATGCTACCGATTTAACATTATTTGAAATCAAATCTTATAGAAATACAAAAATACGTATTTTTCAGTTCTCAAAACAACTATCTTTCAAATATGTTTTAGCCGTTTGGCTTCGACTTGGCCTATCACCCACTTGACTTGGTGTTTAGACGTCCTGACATCGACTTGGCCGCATCAAATCAGCCTTATCGAATCGTACCCAACCATTTGGTAGGGGAGGTCACTCTTGACCAAAAAATCAGATATAATTTTTAATCCGTGAATGACTTGAATTTCCACCTTACTAACTCAATAAAAAATTTCGTTTTTTTTTTCGCGATTGATGGTCTTTGAGTCAGTGCTTTTATCTTGCCATGAGTAACCTACAAAATATTATCTTGCAATGAATAAGTGCTTCCATCTTGCACGGGATAAGTATTACTCTTCACAACCTTTCGCAGCTAACGGGTAAACAATTTTAATTCGTACTTGTTTAATCATCGTATATTTAAAACACTTTTTCCTTCTTCACAAAGAGGCAGTAAACCTGATTTACTTACGACGTCAGTCCATAAAAGCAGCAACTCCATTCCCTCTTCATAGCCACGTGATCTATCACTGTCGGCAAGAGTTAACGGCAGTACAAGGCTCTTCTGATGAAAGTCTGAATGAATTGACCAAGATTCTCATATTCAAATAGAGAACTTCGTGGTTCAGAAATAAAATAAACATTATGCTGCACCAGAAATGGATTAAGAAGAGAGAGAAAGAGAGAGAAAAAAGAAAACGTTGAAAGCAAAATAAATCTTTTTATAAACAAAATAATTCTGGGATTTGTCTTCATAAATGCAATTATGGGTTCGTCACGTATCCCCGCAGACAAAAACAACCTGAAACTGCTTTCTCTTTCTCTTTACTTATTCATGTCTATTTATCTATTTATTTTAGAAACAAAACATCAATGAAAAATCCAACTACTGAATGCATAAAGAGAGGAATAGCGGTTTTAGTATCAACGTTTTGCCTATGTCATGCATAGAAATAGTGATCATCAATGGCCTTGCTTTGGCGGAGGTGGATTTATACCTTTCCAAAGGACAATAATGTGTAGAGAACGCTAACTGTCTCTGCCAGAGTTTGAACTCAGTTCACCGATTCTATTCTTCAGACTGTTGACTGTTACGCCATCCTCATCTCCAAATAAGCGCAATAATAAAATCACCGATAGGAAATCATTTGAGGTACAAAACGGTGTAACGGTTACCAGCACGAAAAACTAAATCGGCGAACCAAGTTCGAATTTCGGCTGAGACTACTTAGTGTTTACTTAGCATTAACAGCATCGGGAAATCCTTGATTTCATACACCTGCTCCCTCTCATCGGTGGAAGGCCGCAATGGTCCATGGATAAGAGGATAGATGCTTGATCACTTGGGTGAGCCATTCTCTAATAATATACTACGGTCGTAATAACGCAAAAAATCTGTTATTTCTATTGTCAACTTTGACAATGGCCAATCATATGAAACCATTGACTACAAAAATATCAGAATAAAGATACAGTCTTTGACACTTCTATTCATGAAAAAAATAAAACCGACTCAAATAGAGAATTCCTTGGCCGGGCAAAACAGAAGTTCGAAAGCCAAGATGATTTGAAATCCTGCTCTTCGAGATATGGAGAGGAAATTCCTTCAGAGCAAAAAATTCGGTCTTCATTTTGAATAGTCGTGCCAGCAAGACGAGCTCCCCGCGAATTTTTCCCTCGTCTCCTGCCCCGAGATCTCCGGTTTGCATCATTAACACTCAAGAGTATCATTAGCGTTGAACCAGATGCGGCCAGTACAGGAGCAACTAGCTGTGTCTTCATTTGAAATTGATACCGGAGATTGAGAAACATATAAATTCAACTTTTACACACTTAACGTTATATTTTACAATACGACGTGTATACGAGAATAGTTATCGCATTCACATACACATACGCAAACGTGTGAAAACATATGTATATGTGTGTGTATACACCAGCATATATATGTACGGATGTATGTATGTATATAAGAGATGATATGGGGAATCTGAACAGTTCGTGCGAAACCCTTTGTCCGTTAGGAGACTACTTTGACGGAGACAGTGAAAACTAAATGTTAGGGTATGTAATTTTTTATCCGGGTCAAATTCTCTGAACTTTTGGTTACTTGCAACAAGTATATATATATATATATATATATATATATATATATATATATATATATATATATATATATATATATATGTGTGTGTGTGTGTGTGTGTGTGTGTGCACGCACACAATTACTCTGAGCTCCATTTTTGAAAACCTGAGACTGAATGAAAACAAAGAAGATTTCATTTAGTTTTCGTTTTCTAGATTTTATTGTGAGAACTTAAAAAATCTGAAGCTTTTCTGGAAGTCGTCTCAAGCGTGACGTCATCATAACGCATTAGTGGCAAATCACTAAATTATTAAAACATTTAAAAACGGACAACATCCACCGTTCTATCCTGATCTGAATAACGACCAGAAGTATGGGTGAGAGTGTTAGATCACAAATGTCTTGGCAATTTCTACGTCCATTAGATTCAGGTATGTGTTTTGTTTTGTATAGAAACAAGAAAAGTTTACAAAAGATAAAATTTAAAAAAAAAATGTTTGTCTATCGTTTTCAATCAAACTTGTGTTAATGAAAGAGCGCTGCCAAGATTCACATTACAACCAACAAGCAGGCAAATCAGAAGAAGAAATAATTTTAAAAAGTTCAGATTTCAAAGGAAAAAATATGAAGTAATTAAAAAATAAGTACGGATTCAAAGCAGAAATAGGACTCAGCAGAATTCAAAGCAGTAAACTTCCTTGACCTAGCACTGGATCTAGAAAAATTCACAAACAAACCATACAGAAAAGACGATAACCCACCAATGTACATACACACTTTATCCAATCACCCACAGTCTATGATAAGATAAATGCTTAGAGGAATTAGTAGAAGACTAACAGATAATTCGGTGAATGAAGAAATATTCAACAATAAAAAAAAGAATGCGATAAAGCATTAGAAAACAGTGGATTGAAAAAAAAACTAACGTATACACCAAAAGAACAATAAACTAAATAGTAGAAAAGGAAACATAATATGGTTCAATCACTATTCGCCAGAAAAACAAAAACCAAAACAGGAAAAACATTCCCGTCTCAGAGAGAGAGAGAGAGAGAGAGAGAGAGAGAGAGAGAGAGAGAGAGAGAGAGAGATTACCCCCAAATGCACATGCTACAAAAAAATCATCCATAGAACAACACAAATAAATTGATTACAGCTATGTAAGCAACATGGAAAAACACAACAATAACTTGACCAACAACTAACAATGCAACTGCAGGATCAAAAACGAATACTCACTACAATAAAACTGTAAGAAGAAAAACACAATATTTATGGCAACAGTCAAAAATAAAGATCAGAACAAAACTAAAATATAAAAAGAAGCGGCCATTTACCAGGAAGGAAAGATTTTCAAACTAAAAAAATCATTTAATAATCATCATAGCCAAACGGCATTATCAAGATACCTAAATAGAGAAAGAGAACAAGCAAGAATATTCCTATTCCATGGAAGATAATAAGACAAGCTGCACTGTATAGCAACGTAACAAAAAATGCACGGACCGCATAGAGAGAAAAGTTGCAATAATGTCATACCGTGGCAACAACCAGTTCTTAAACAGAATAAATGGGCTACTATAAAACTGCAGACGTTGAAACAAGAACATGCTAAAACACGAGAAAAAACAGAATAGCATTAACTACTTTAATGACTAACACTCAAATATAAAAAAACATGAGATAACATCTAGATACAACGTGCAAAAAACATATGTATACTAAGTGAACAATAATAAAATGAAATGAAACCCACGTATACAGATGCAACACTACTATAAAACTATACAATAGTTAAAACTGTATTCAAAATAAGAAAACACAAAACTGAAAATTTAACATCCAACTAACCAATCACGGCAAATAAAAAAATCAGTTCTATATACATATATATAGAGTGATATAAAAATAGAATAAGCATAAATAGATACACATCTTCACGAACAACCAATAAAAGCCTAATAATAATAATAGACTAGCAATGTATATACAAGATATATAAATATATAAAACATACTAAAATATACACACCAAGATATTACATCTTTCTCTCTCTCTCTCTCTCTCTCTCTCTCTCTATATATATATATATATATATATATATATATATTGTTATATATGTGTGGAGAGTGGCCGATATCGGGTGTAGCGCAAATGTAAATAGGTATACATAGAAAATTCAGTTTAATGGCAGTAGCACAAACGTCAGACTGTCTTAATGAAGGAAAGAGAAAACGGGAAAAGGAAAGAAAAAAGAAGGAAAATTCATATACAAGACAGAAGGAATAAAATGAATCCCCATGCAAATAAAGTAAATCATATTTTAGCTTCATGAAAGCATGTATAATTCAATCTACAATGTGCTCGAAACATATCGAAGAAAAATAGAAATTCCACATTACAGACACACAAAACAGCACACAATGAACACGATTTCAAGGCCAGATGAGGTGATCCAATTTATCGCCCAAACTCAAGGGAAAAGAAAGAACGAAGACGCAGTCATCAGCCAACGACTGTTGATGAGTGTGTTAGGCACGAGATGATGACATTCACCTGGAATATATCCATATGATTCTTATTCTCATATATTAATAGTTCTGTTTATAGTATCAAATAAAGAGCATATCATAAAATATCATAAACAGATAAAATCTGTTTTCGATTTCTTTCTTTTTATACTCTCACAAATCGAAAAATACATTATGAGCTATATATATATATATATATATATATATATATATATATATATATATACAAAGAAACCTAATTTTTATAACAGCGTTCGAATTAGAAGTTGCAGACGTTGTTCTATTGACATGGAATGTTATGTTGCAGCGACATCGACATTTTGCATAGAAAAAAATGCATTGAGATGTGTTGATAGGTTTTGAGCTTGGCGCCTTTTTTCCATTAGGTGGACAATGATGTAACTTGTTCGTATGAAATTCTATTAAAGACGTGGAAAATGTTTTGCAACAGGCCGTGCCCAATGTAACGAGTGGTATCAGCGTTTCATATCAGGAAGATCATAATACAAAGACGATGCCGAATCTGGACGAACTTTCACGTCGATGAACTTGAAAAAGTGCTGTGATCCGTGAAAATGTTCCCCTGACTGTCTGCTAAGTTCTCAAAGAGGTAGGATTCTGTAGAAGCTCGTGCCACAAGATTAAAAGAAAAGAGACTGATAGTGCATCGTGTCGCAACAAAATTTGTATTGCGACTGCAGACAGATAAACAAAATATTCAGTGAAACCGTCCAACTTTCCGAATTCGGTCTCTTTCGACTTTTGTTGTTGTTGTTGTCGTTGTTCCTATATATATATATATACAACAGGATGACTCTGAAAGCTCCTGATGGTAGACTTATGTTCCACAACAAACTTATAAGTTATAAAGGTACACACACACAGCACATACTACTGAAGATGGGAAAACCCCACCAAAACATGTCTGGACCATCAATGAAAACATTTACGGATGAATAAACCTAGCTTCCGTACACTTTCACTCCTGAGTCTGTCTCACTTCCTACAGTTCAGACTTCATATATATATATATATATATATATATATATATATATATATATATATATATATCCTTTTTAATTTTCTCCACATCAAAAAGCGCCCATGGTTCATGTTATTCGGGTTTTCATTCCAAGCTTTCCGAGTAGATAATAATGAACGACTGAATAATTCAGATCCCTCTCATTACCAACTGATATATTCCCTGAAACTCGCAGGCAAGTTCCGGCCTCAAACAAAGCAAATGATGAATTCAACATTGTTCCTGTGTTGGTTTCCCAACGTCAGTGCGCGACGATGTAAGGAGAAGGAAAGAAACGAGAGAGAAAGAAAACAATAAGTGCAGTTTACGTAATGGAAAAGGTATTAACTAATTTTTTTACTGTCTCCATCTATCTTGAATGTATTTTCTATTTAGTCAATCCCGTAACTCAGTACAGGGTTGTTGGGGCATTGCAGATGATCTCACCAAGGAGAGAGAGAGAGAGAGAGAGAGAGAGAGAGAGAGAGAGAGAGAGAGAGAGAGAGAGCCTGACGAAGTCCACAGATCTCTAAGCAGGTTCAGAATTAGAATTGTCCGTTTTCTAGACTGCTCGCCAACCATACATGAATAACTCAGTCTGTCCTTCTATTTACCCATTGCTTGAAGGAGAAGAGATGAAATCATGCCCTTCACAAGGGGATAAGTGCCAAGTGAATGCAAACTGTCTCAGTGAGAGTTTGTGGTACGCAGATGCTTAAAAGAAAAAGTGATCCTTCGATAATGCAGCAATAGAAAGAACAGACTTTATTCAAAAACTGAGATGTTGTGTATTCAATTTTGGTAGCATTTAACAACATTCACTTCCTTCCTTCTTTCTTTCTTGCTTATTTTCTTCGGGTCACTTGATTTCTTATAAACGCTGTTAATCTATTCAAATGTGGTCTTAACATGGAATTTTCTTCGTTCTAAGACCCTTCATCTCACGCTGCAGTTAAAAAAAACGTTCAAAATAAATTATTCATCGGCGATTCTCGTAGCCGAGAAAAATGTCCAGAATGTTTTCTTTGATGGGAATTAGTGATTTAAAGATTTCAGGTAAAGGGTGAAAACACTCAGTAGCCGTTCGCATAAATTTGGTTATTCTGAAAAACCCGTTATCTCAGCGTACTTGGCACTTCTGCATTCCGGTTCCATGGCACAGGGACGAAAGGGAATCCTGAGGTAATGCATTGAAACTGCTGAAATTCCTGTCAGTCGGAAATTACCTTTACAGATGTGATCTCAGTCGGGAAATAAATTATTATTACATAAGGAACGGAAATATATAAAGAACTAGGAAGCACCAAGAGAGCACTCACCTCTGCCAACGTCATTGTCACCAAAAGACTGGATGAAAATCAGTTCGTATATAGCTGAGATGGAAGGAGATAACCGTGTAAATTTTGCATATTTCGGACTATTGTCTTAATATATGATAGAATATCACTCAATCGAAACAAATTCCTGGACCCACCTTGGAATTTAATCAATTGTTCCTACGTCTACGGCCCACAAACTGTCATTGGAATTCATTGGAGACTTATGGAGATAATCTTGGGACAAACAGCGAATATATATACCGAGGTAAAATATACAAAACCGTCGGTAAAACTGACACAAAGAAAGAATAAAGGAATAGGCCTGGCTGCTGCAATGTCAAACCTCAATCTTACTCCTATTCTGAGTGAAGATGATTGCTGAAACTTCTGTATTGTATGTATAATAAATGAATCTGTGGATACGTGAGACTTGTCAATTTGGCCCAGTCGGTGAAAGAGCCGACTACTAATTATTACTCATGATTTCAAATCACGGAAGCAAAATGTTAATTCTATAAAGGTGTTTATCTATTAGAATGAATTTAGCCCTGGTGTTTTTCTAAGTATTTCTATCATTTTGATAGTCTGAACAACTCTTAGAATGTAGTGACTCTTCTTTGAACAACTAAGGAAAGTTTTAAAATGAACTCAGTTAGACCCTGTGTAAATAAAAAAGAGACATAAAGAATGAAGTAAGTAACCCCCAAAGCCATGAGATGAGCCATTAACATGCAAAAAGTTTTTTTAGGACATTTGAACTCTTTCTTGTTGTTTGTGTCGTTAAAACGACGTTTCGACTGATCAATTCTACGGGCTGCTTCGGGTGTATTATCCAAATGTGATCATGGTAAACAGAAATGTATTATCTGCAATGGTAGTAACGTTTATAACATAGGATTTGGATGTTTTCCTTTCCTCTCGAGGGTGAAATAGAAAAATATACGATGGCTGACCACACCAGGAGAGAAAAAGACGAACAGTGTTCTGTCTGGCAATAAGTCAAGATTATACACTGGGAACACCGTTGGAAACTGAGAAAAAAATCAGAGAAGCGGCACACATCAACATTTCTGTTGATTGTATGTCAGACAAGTGCAGAGTTCAACTCAGTGTTGCCTCCGCTACTTAACAGGGACAAGGAAAAGAAAATGACCAGGAAAATACCTGAAACCAACGTTATAAGCATTGCTATCATTGAAGAAAAAATCATATTTACCGCCATCACATTCGGAAACACCTGAAGAAGACCGTAGAATGAATCGGCCGGAACATCGAGTTGACAACACAAACAGCAAGAAGGAGTTCAATCGTTTGGAAAAAAAGCTATTTGAATAGTCTAAACAACTACTCTAAATAATACAGATGTAATTCCTTGGTGGATTTCCTTATTTTCTAAAGTTCGCTTTACGCCACTTTTTCGTTTTTACAAAAAAAAAAAAAAGGCGGAAAGCTGAAAAAAACGTCCGGTGTTTGTTTTGCAGCTAGCCGTTAAAGAGGCAGCACACATCCCTCCCTCTCCTGTCTTCAGTATCTCCTTCCGACTCAGCATTCGACGACTGAGCTTAACAAACCATCATCATCATTTTCGAGTTCTGGGAACGCTAAAAAAATCCCCGTTTACACCAATGGTTAATTTTTTCTTCGTCACACGCCATTTCGGCCTACAAAATTTTTCTTTCAAGTAATACATTCGGATAATGGGGGAACCAGTATTTTGGCCTGCGATATCGAATTTGATTGCGCAGAAAATGATTATGCAGCAAACACGTATACTGTATTTACTCATTCATTTACGTAGAGCTTTTCAAATCCTAAATTCCCAAAACTTCATGAAATCCAACAATCTTAATGAAATATATTCCTCTTCTTTTTTGCCATTACCATTCTGCTCGATTCCTCTAGTTTTGCTCTTACCCCTTGCAATGAAAAATAGAAGTAACAGTTGTCAGTGGCTAAATACTGGTTTGGGCAAGTAAAAAGACCAACTCGGTCGAAATCTGGTCTTTATTTACATGTATTCGAGAGACAAATGGAATAGTTTCTCACCCGAAGGTAAAGAGCCCTACTCCACGAAAGCTTGCTTACTCCGGAGCAGCTGTGTTTATTTCGATGTTGGTTCATCGGAACATTCGATGTGATACCATCTGATCCAAATACGTAATTGGAAAACGACAAGGATTGGATCTCCTCGAACGGTTAATCCAATAGGTAATCAAGTTAGTCTAATCTGCACGGATTTGCTTCTGTTTCTACGTGAAATAATCAAAAGCAATGGATAATGCAACGTCTTTTGTTTTGTTTGTTCTGTCCAAAATAAACAAATAAATGTTAACTCTGCTTTATCACGTCTACCCTCAGACGATCTCCTCCCCCCCGCCCCTCCAGCGCTTTTTACCGCCAAATCTGTTTTCTTTCATCTGTGCACCTGTTTTTCTTTTGCTGGTGGGGAGGAAGCGAGCGAGCTAATCCCTCGGGTATTCTGTCAAATCGTTTAGCTGCCGTTCTTTTTCGCATCCGTGCGAGCACTGATTGCCCCCACCCAGTGCATTCCACCCGACGGCACTCGGAGGAATGCTCAACCCCTAACTCCCTAAAAAACAAAAAACAAAAAAACAAAACAAAAACAGAAAGCTATTGCTGCGATTTCTTCTGGAGAAGAGATTAGTTCCATAACTGATTATGGTTTTGACCTTGTGTCAGACTACATCGATATCTATACCTAGCAATGGCTGTTATGTACCTGGTTGACCAAGCTTTAATCGGAGGTTCTATCATCACATAACAATCCATTCACGATCGATAACAGCATAGATAAACATAATTAAATGATTACAACAGCAGCAACAATAGCAACAACACACGTATATATATATATATATATATATATATATATATATATATATATATATATATATATATATATATATATATCCCTTACAACACAATTTACCCACAATGCATAGCTCCTGATGGTGGACTCTGGTTCCACATGGGAATTTTGACACACACTCACACAGCACACACCGCTGAAGATGGGAAGAATCCCGAAACTTATCTGGACAATTTATATCTATGGATTAATAAACCTTACCTCTGAACACTTTACTCCTGAGTCTGTCTCACTCTCTACAGTACACATTATATATATATATATATATATATATATATATATATATATATATATATATATATATTAACAGGGAATCCCAGTGTTGCCAGGGGAAGAGAAAAATGCACATTTGATTATACAGAAATAAAACATATTCTTTAAAATGTACCTCACTTGCACAAAACAACAAGGTATGTAGGGGTTGTGCGAGCCACAATTGGTTCGATTGTATCAAGTATACAAACTGGCAATCCTTCGTTTGGTGAAAGCAAAAAATTCGACCATTGCCGAAATCGACTACGGATGCATATAAGGACAAAAATAAAGTGAGCGAAATTGTACAAATGACTAACTATATTAAATAACGATTGTAAATTTAAAAGTTACACACACTTATTTACTCGATTTAAAAAATTGTACACAAAAATTGTGCACCGTTTTCAAAATTAATGTGTAGAAAACCCACGGAAGGATAACAAATTATTGTTTTATTGCTTTGAATATCACCCAATGTAACAATATTTTCTGCTTTTTCTACAGTAGTCGATTTTGAGAGTGGTTAACATTTTTGTGTTCTCAAAACGATGGATTACCTGAAATTTAAGGACATTTTAGGAAATAACTGAAAGGAACTAATGGAAGTAACCGGATACTTCGAGAGTGTACTTCCGTGCGTAAGGTGGAAAATAACGGTTCAGTTTAGCATTGTTGCATCAACGTGAACATGACCCCGTTCAAAAAGCTTAAAATATTTTCTCTAAATACTGAATCTGACTTCCATTTCTTCGGGAGTTTTGATTTTTGAGTCCGGTCACAACTTTAAGAAAAAAAAGTATCAATCTGTTTCTATTTTGATCATGTGTACTGAAAACAAGTTTATACACATATAGATATTTATAAACAAACACATTTACTAATGCCAGCTTTGTCTAGCATAGATTCACAATGGTGATCGAATTCTCTACACTAGTGAACGATTTGCAAGACGGGCATACGAACTTTTTCTTTAAAGCAGTTAAGATGTTTACTACGCTCAGTTCAGTCAGGCACAAGGCAACAAAGAGATGAGAAGACTCGTGTGGATAGATATGTAGGAAAAGATGTATATATATATATATATATATATATATATATATATATATATATATATATATATTGATAAATTTAAGATAAACAGGAATAGATTGAGAAAAGAAGAAAGGGAGAAACATGCAGAAATTGGCAGCAAGCAACAGATTGGCATAAATAGAGAGACAACACTAATTTATACTGCGTTTTTTTTTTTGGTTTTTTTCACAACGTGGGCAATGCAAAATGTACAGATTCATGTCATCCAAGCTGAGCAACGGTTAGTCGGAAGTGAAAGAGAAAGAATGGAGTCTGACAGGAAGAGAAAGAAAGGAAGACAGCAAAGAGAGAGAAATACACTAAAAAGAAAAACATGAAAGAAAGAAAGAGAAAGGGAGAGAATAAATGAATAAAGGATCAGAGAAATCGTGTCAAAAGTTAATATAAGTCGAGTCTTTATTTCGGCGTAAATAAATTTCAGCCATTTTTTTTCCGTTGCTTCTTTCGATGTATGTTTGCTTGAAAAACGCCAAATGACAAACCGATCGATGTGGCTTATTTGCACGCTGATTATTCAAAGAAGCAGACGTTGCCGGCGATACGACATTGCCACGAATACCAGCACCCACGATGCCACCGAGACTGCAGGGTCTGCCACCGCCGCCGATTCCAACACCAGGCCTGTTGCAATGTTTTTTTGTTTTTTTTTTTGCAGACTCTTTGATCAATTGCAAGGCAGTGAGCTGTTTTTGATCTATCCGATAGATATCTTTGATCACGTGCCGGTCCCAAAGAGCTTCGTACGTTTTATGATGAAGGAAATGTAAGCCCCTTGTAGAGAAGGATTTCAACTTACAATCAAGATATAATAAGATTGATGCAAAAGTTTCTAGCATTTTTTTTTGTCACAATTTTATATTTATGTGAATTCAAGGTAAAAGTATTCAGTCGTCAGAGAATTTACCCCGAATTTCTATGAACTTAGGCCAACTTTCAGCCATATTGTGATATTCTACGATATAAAAAAAAGAAAAATAGGAAATAAACAAAAAAACACAAAAGCACTGTGGCTAGAAAGATGCTCACATGAAAGGAACTTACACGAAAATTCCTAACAAGAAACTCAAATGAAAAAAGCCCTCACGAAATGGAGCCCCCTCAGATAAAAATCCCACACTGAAAAGAAGCTACACGGGGAAAAAGCTCACACGAAAAAAAAAAACCTCACACACACAAACACAAAAAAAAACTACTCGGAAAAATCCCAAACGAAAAAAACAAACAAAAAACACACGGAAAAAAAGCCCACGCTGCAGGTGGCTACATTTCAACACACAACAATAAAAGATTATTAATTCTAACAATCAATGCAAACGAACTTTTAAAATATTTGAATGAAAATGAAGATGTCCAAGCGCTAGAAGTTACTAAATTTTTACATTCACATGTAAATTATAACATTTGACCACGAATATATTATTTATAAAATGTATTTTCTATCAAACAAATATTTTATCATAAATACAAGTTACATTTTTACATTCAACTGCATATGTTGAATTTCGACGTTTGTCCCCTAAACTGTGTCTTATCAAATTTATATTCTATCATAAACACAAGCCGTGACGACTAACAAAGGAGAAAAAATTATATATTTTAAATTATATGTTTTGGAAGTGTGTCTGAAATTAATATCAAAATATATCGTATTTCAGCGCCTGAGAGACTTGATATTTCATAGTTCAATATTCAATCACTAAATTAGGTTGTTTTTTTTATTTATTAGAGTTTAGTCTTTTTGAGTCGAGACGTTTGAATTAATTCAGTCTTCACTACCAGGCTTGGACAGCTTTTGATTATGAAGCAAAAAATCAAAATATAATTTGCCCATCATGTAGTTTCCATTTATTCATCTTTTTATATCGTTCTGCAACGAAATAAACATGGTTTCGTTGGATTCTCCCTTTTTTATTGAAAAAAAAGAAGGAAAAATCGAATGAAATTATATGCTCTCAGCCAGAAACTAATAAGTTAGCTTAAACTTACCGGCCATTGTTTTATACTTTCAATCGTACCTTAAAGTGTTTTTTAAAACAAAAGCAAAACTTTTAATACAAGAATTTTTCAGAGTTTATACGAAAATAATTTTTAGTAGTGATAATTCAATTACGACTAAACTACATTATCATATGATTTTCAGTCAGTATCTATTTTTGATAAAATATTTAGCCGTGCTATTTTTAATGTGTCATTTTTACATGTACTATTATTACTTATGAGTGGCTTAAGTGCAGGCACACACACACACACACACACACACACACACACACACATATATATATATATATATATATATATATATATATATATATATATATATATATATATATATATTCTGGAGTGTTTTACGGCTTTAAACACCAACCATTAAAAAAAGATTTTTTGTGTGACTTTAGTCACCTATTTCCCAATATCTGTCAATGCAATTTATGTCATTTTCTTCAGTGTTATTCTTATACCTTATCATTGTACAATGTATAAATTGTTTTTTGTTGGGATCATCAGTTGTTTACCATGTAACTGTCTCGGGGATTTCAAAATCAAAACACTTACATTAAAATGGCACTCCAGCAGTGTTGATTAAACATCACTTTCCTTTTTTATTATATGATTTATGCCATTAGGGTAGTTTGTCATTTTATAAAAGGTTTTATATATATTGTACATTGATATTATTTTATACTATATATCTATTGAAGCAGGGCTTACTTGGTTATGTTACCCCTAAAATGTTTTGAACGACGAGGGATCAGTAAGTATAACTATAGACACAACTCGCTCTTCGAGTCGTTTATATTGACCTTATCAGTTGTGGTATGTTTCCTCTCTGAGAGTGTTTTATTCTAACTTAAATCGATGTTAGGGTTCCCTTTTACTTGAACTTAGTTGTTTTATATATATATATATATATATATATATATATATATATATATATATAGAGAGAGAGAGAGAGAGAGAGAGATGGACTTTGATGACATCACTAGAAATTTTGCAAAGAAAATATTCTGAAAACTTTGCATTTAATATATCTATATATCTTGATATATTGTACGTGAGTAATCTTGTTTAATCCTATTTTGTTTTTTTTAATGTTTAAATTAATATATTTCTCTTCCATTTGTGTGGGCTTTTTTCTCTGTGAATTTTCTCCGTGTTGGCTTTTTTCTGAGTGGGCTTTTTTCCCTGTCTGCTTTTTCCCCATGTCAGTTTTTTCCCCGTGTGAGGTTTTTTTTTTCTTCTAATTTCTCCTTCATTTATTACTGAGAGCATTTTTTCCGTGGGGAATTTTCGCGTCGGTTTTCAATAACGGAATAAGCGCTAAATGCTATTATAAAAATTTAAAAATGTAACCTCATCTTCTAATAACTATGTCCCCCATCCCACCCACCCCCAAAAATCAATGGAGCAAAACAAATATCTTTATGAATCTTCTTGCTCATTAGGAGATTGCGTCGTCAAAACTTATTAAAAAAAAACAACATCTAACGTTTATCACACCACCACTACTCCCGTCGGTAGACTAACTTGCTTTTTATCAGATCTCAGCGTCGTTTGTACGCATATTAATAAGCACAGCATACAAGACCATAACACGTTGGACAGCTCCTTGTAGATAACATTAAGATAATATATAGCATTAATTGGATAAAAAGCCTGGAAATACTACGAATATTGAAACGAAACAATTTTAATAAATTAAAAAAAAATTTTTTAATTCACCCCAGGGACAGGCATTTAAAATGCGTCTAACACTTAACGACACACCGGTCCCAAGGACATATAACGAATTAATAGACCACTCAACGTCTCACCGTATAAACCGTTTAGCAAGAAAGAGAAAATAACACTGTTTCCTGAAATCCAAATTACTCATAACAACAACCACGTATTCCATGTTCAACGCATCTGCCGCCTTATTTTGTGAATGAAATTGACTGCTTGAGTACTCTTGTAAAGTGTGCAAGCTGATATGCCTAATTCAAAGCCCAAACAAAAAATCCATGGTACTCTTGGATTCATTATAGGGGCAACAACTATTCTAAATTTTCTTATTGAGCAATATGAGAAGAAATTGAGATCGTGTTAGAATTATTTCTTGTCCAGACTGTAATCATTGTGCTTGCTCTTCATAGATATAAGGTTATCTTTCTGAATCGCATGTGCGGGGCACGGTGAACTGGGACAGTGGGTCAATACTGGGACTGACCGACTGAACCCTTATTGATGAATCACTGCCTCAAGCTTTAGAATTTTCTCTCCGACAACAGTTTTTAGTTCAAGATTTGGTTTTAGTTATACTTTATTTATAGAATTGATAGAATGTGGAATAAAGGTTGGGACCAGGTTTCATGGAAAATAAACAACTTATTTTATTTCATTTTTTGTTAAAGGCGGGGAAAAACCCAAGTCTTGCAATTTTATGCTTCCTCGGCGAGAAAACATTGCTGAAATTTTATTTGAGCAAATAGTTGACATCCAACTCAAGTCAGTTCGAAAATGGGGAAGAGCCCGAATGTCGCAGCACTATGAAATCCACTGTCGACCCGAGAAAATATCCCGGTTCTTGACATGAAAATTCAATTATTTTGATTCAAAAATTATTTCATTTGTATTCTTAACTTTAGCCAAAGAATGTTTGAGATATTTCACGATCAGTCTAGGATTCAACATTACTTTTATAAAGTGGGTAGTTGGTTCAATTCTGAGACTCCTTTGAATCATTCAATCTCATGTTGATTCACTCTTTCGCAAGTGATGATTCTCTGTGTACTAGGACTGATGCACAGTGGACCAGGAAAAGAGTTGATCTTTTTTAAAAATCAAACGTATTGATAAATCTAACTCCTACCTGCAGTTTATTTTTCTGCTCACCCGGGGATGGGGGGCAAGGTAAAAATATAACAATAATGATACACTATAGACCTATCAATCTCTTGGCCTCTGTTTCTCCCTCACTATATTAACACAGAATTTGTAATTTTCCACGCAACGTTGAAAAATTATTTTTTCTCTTTGAAAATTTATACTTTTCCGAAACATCTTACGATGTTGAATTATGCAAGTCAGTCATTTTCAGATATTTTTTATGTACTGTGTTTGGAGTTTTCGGTATTTTGTACTGAATTTGATTTAATTACTAATACCAAAATTTGGATCCTAATGTTATACGCTTAATTTCATTGCGAGGATCATCGGCTGTTTGACCATCGACCTGTTTTAGGATTAGAATAAAAACAGTACAGACGTTTCAACATGGTATCCCCGTGATGATTGAACACAGCCCTCCACATGTATGTTACTTTTAGATTTATAGTATTAACATAATATGTAATTTACTCACTGGAGTAAATATCCATGCAGAGATATTTAAAAAAAATCTAGTTGTATGATAAATCTTGATATTTCTCTAAAAGCACAATGATCTTTACGCAATCCTCGGAGGGGTTTCATAACCCCTAGTTTGAGAAGGGCTATTTTCCCATATTTCATCTAATAAAATAGATAGGCTAGTTCTCGCCTCAGCACTAATCTTGCTACATACACACACACACACACACATATATATATATATATATATATATATATATATATATATATATATATATATATATATGTGTGTGTGTGTGTGTGTGTGTATTTATGTCCTCTGACCTTCGTCGGGTGTTGTTGGTACTAAAACTACTCAGAGCGCATTTCCATTTGAACTGGACACATCAGATCCGGTTTTTTTTTGTGTTTTTTTTTTTTGTATATCCCGGTTGCGTCATCGGAGTACTTTCGAAGTTTCCTTCCTTGCATTGGGCAATCTGTTCTGCTTTTTTTGAGAAGTCTCTTATGATGAAAGGCTCCTAGATGCTACTGATATCAATGCTCAGTCGGCTAATTGGTTTGACTGAAGAAAGCAAAACAAATTACCCAATTCAAAGAAGGAAAACAAAAAAAAACACAAAAAAACAAAAAACACACAAAAAAAACAAAAAACACAACCCCCCCAAAACACACAAAAAAAAATAAAAACAAGGTGTCCGGTCCAATCGAGCATGCGCTCCAAATTCTGTATTCCATAACGAACGGCACTCGTCTAAGGTCAGAGGGTACATGACCAAAACCTTGTGAAAAAATGAACACATTGTAAATAGTTCCACCACACCATACGTTAGGGATTAATACACCCCGTCTAACCAAACTCAGATAAGAATTGAGAGTGAATGTTTAGGAGTGAGAAATTGTGTATGCTTGAGTATGAGAGAAATTGTGAGTGAGAGAGAACGCGTGTGTGTGTGAGAGAGAGAGAGAGAGAGAAAGATTGTATGTGTTTGTATGAGGAAGCATGTGTGAAAGAGAAAGGGATGGAATTTGCGTGTTTTGGCGTGAGAGAGAGAGAGAGAGAGAGAAAGAGTATCTGTTTGAGTGTGTTCGTGAGAGAGAAAGTACGTGAGATGGTGTGTGAAAAGTGGTTTTTGTGAAGGAATTTATGCTTAAGGAAGATAGAACGAGAGAATGTGTAAGACTGTATGTTCGTGTGTGTGTGTGTGTGTGTGTGTGTGTGTGTGTGTGTGTGTGAGAGAGGAGAGAGGGGAGGTGTTTATTGACGTCTACGTTTTCACTTTATACCTTCACCGGTGCTATCATTTGCAGGCAGAAGGCTCAACTCAATGAATTCTTTTGGGGGTCAATATTTAAGGGTCTGTGGGCGGACTCGGTTCGTGTGGATCAGATGAACCCTACGCTTTGAAGTTCTTGGAAGATTTCTTTTTGGGTGTTAAAGCCCATCATTTCCCCTCTCTACCACCGACGCAAGGAGTGGGGTTACGAAGGGTGTTCTCTCCGCGCTCGAGTCACCTCTAAGCAGTAACATCTGCAGGCCTTAACGGCGGCCATAAAACAGGGGTGACAAGAATAAGGGGCGGGATTTTTCACTTGGGATTTGTGGACGATAGGTGTGGAATCTTAGAAGTTGATTTCAAGTTTTAGGTTTTATTTCTGGAACAGCTTTAGAAGGGGTACATTTAGTGTTTTTCAATAAATACTGGTTTCAATACAGTGGCGTAGCAAGAGGTGGTCGATAGGAGGTATCACCACCGGCGCAGGTATGGAGGGGCTACAAGATTTCCTTTGGCCCGTCGTTGGACATAGACCTTTTCCAGGATTCGCCACACCTCTCCATCTTGGGCGCTGCAGAGCCAAAAGTTCCTGAATTTATCTAGTTTGTCTCCCCATGTAGTATTCTACCGACCTCGGTTGTGTATATCATCTCTGGGGATCCATGGTGTGAGTCGTAATGTATTTCGGTTGTCAGCCATTATTGCAATATGACCAGCTCTTTGGCATTTGAGTTTTGTAATGGTTTCTCTGATGTCTTGGACCCCTTTTTTTCTCCTGCTGTCTTGTGATCTCTTTACGTGAGGTTGGGCATGATTCTTTCATGTGCACGTTGTATGCTGCTAAGTTTGCGGGTCAGTCTCTTAGTTACGTTCCATATTCCAGCTCTATAAGTGATCATCGGGAGGATACATTGGTTGTATACCCTTCTTTTTAGAATTAATGGGATCTTCTAGTTCTTGAAAGATGAGCTTGCTCTGCCAAAGGCTTGCAATTCTAGAGTGATTCTTCGCTTGTTTTCTTCTTTTGAGGATTTGATAGAGATTCGTTGTCCTATGTTGAAGTAATGGTCTACTTATTCAGTTTTGTGACTTCGATTTTGATCGTTGTGTTCTTATAGTTGCACATTAACTTTTTTTGTTGCAGTTCATGTATAGACTGACTTTCTTACTTTCTTCATTTACTTCATCTAGCATTAGTTGGAGGTCATGTAGGTTTTTTTAACGAAAAATGGCGATGTCGTCTGAAAATCTGAGGTTGCTCAGATATTTGTTGTCTATTTTGATTCCTTTATTTTACCAGCTCATGTTTCTAAAGTTTACCTTGAGGCTGGTTGAAAAGAGTTTGGGTGAGCTGGTATCACCTTGTCTTACCCCTTGTGGGAGCTGGAGGTGCTCTGAATTCTTATGTTGCCTAATAAAGGAACTGCTATGACTGTATAAATGTTGCAGTACTCTGACGTGCGCGAGGTCTTGTCCCTTATAGAGTGATGGTCTTGATGATCTGGGGAATCGGAGGCCTTCTTGGAGTCTATAAATGCTATAGCGAGCAGCATTTCGTATTCTGGTACTTTTTCTTTCTGCTGATTTATCGACTGGAGATTTCCATGGTCGAGTAGTTTCTTCCAAAGCCAGCTTGTTCCCGTGGTTGGTTTTCATCAAGTGCTGTTGTGATTCGGTTGGCGATGATTTTTGTGGGAGGTTTGTAGATGCAGTCGACTAGGCTTATAGGTCAGTAGTTGCTGGGGTCTTCCGGGTTTCATTTTTTTTATATAAAAACATTATGATTGCATTGTTTCAATCTTCCGGGACTTTACTTTGTTTTAGGCACAAATTGAATGGAATAGCTAGTTTCTTAGTAATGATCTTACCAGTTTTTTTTAGTAGATCGATGGTGATGTAATCTGGTCCAGGGACTTTTCCTTTGTTTGTTTGTTTGATAGCTTGCTTCACCTCCCACAGGGTAACTTCTGAGAAATCCTAGATTTGATTGTTCTCATCTTGCGTATCCTGTTCGTTATTTTGCAGTCCTTGTCTGGAGGGGTTTTTGGTAGAATTCTTGGGCACGTTCGACAATCCTGTATCTGTCTATGATTAGGTCTCCATTTTCCTTGAGTACCCAGCAGGAACAGCCGGTATAATTTTCATTGGTCACTTACTGCCTTAGAGCTCCACCAGCTCTTGGCACCCATTCTATCTGATCTTGGTATCTAGGTATGGGTATTCTGTTAATTGATAATTATGCTCTCTGCGGGCAATGTCTTGGCCACTGTTTCTATTCGTCGATTTGGCCAACAGAGGCCCGTTTTGTGGTACGAGAAAACAACATCAGAATCCTACTAAAACAAACACACACACACGTACGTATTCCAACGATATCATTTACCCCTATCAAGATTTACTATGGGTGAGTAACGGCTTGTTGACCAGTTTTGGTTGTTCTGTTTATCTAAATGACAAACATCCGGGTTTTCAAGATTGCATGGAATAGGATCACACGAACAATTCCTCACGCCGAAATTGAAAACACAGTCACCGACACACACACACATACACACACACACACGCGCGTGCAAGCGTGCATCAATAAGTCATTGGCCTGACACGTAGTTATTAGCTGAACACTGAGCGTTTCAGACCAAAATTCATCTAATAACTACGTATCAGGCAACTGACCAATTGATGCTCTGTCGTATCGTTGCTCACATGATCAAGCCAGAACGGAGTGGTTGGAGGCTGGCCAGTTGGCTCTGACCCTATAATTTTGAGGGGACATCCTTCCCCTGGACGAGGCGAAAAGACAATTTTGATACAGAGAGTCAGCGGGGACCTTATAGCACAAAATCAACATTTCAAAGAAGATTCATTAAAGATCAACGCAAATCACTGATGAATGCAGCTAACAGAAAAAAACATGAATGAACAATCGTACTTACTGTTTCTCATTACTGTACTGTACTCTTCTATCTTATAAACATTTTAGATGAAATTACTTGCCAATATTCTTTTAAAAAAATAAATCCTTCAAGTTCTTTTATTCCGTTTACTGGCATTAAAAATACTGTTACCAGCTCTGCACGGACCAGCGCGTGTTTCGGTTCCCTCCAGGTAATCTTGAAAACCTGGTCTTTCGTCATTTGAGTGAACAGAAGTGTAAAGTCCTTATGAATATTTTTTTAGCAAAAGAAGCGAAGTCAGTAGAAAAAAAATGCGTCGTTGGTCGGATTTCCTAATCTAATTTCTTTTTCGTACTTATTCTTGTTTTTTTTGTTTTTTTCATCTTTATATTTGACTCTTGATTTATTGAAATAGAAGATCTACTGGAAGAAAAGAAGAGAGAAGAGGGATACGGAAGAGGAAAATAAAACAAAACCAAAAAAAGAAACGAGTGTGATCACAACAGAAAACAAACTAAGTTACCAATTTGTTATAAAATTACATTGCAAATCGAACCCTCCACTAAAAACCTATTAGGAGAGGGGCGCAAAAAAAAATAAAAAACAACAACAAAAGAACGTTTATTCTAGACATGATAAAGAGTATATGTTGAAAATGGTAGCCCTCTACGTGTAATACATAGCCGACCAGTCAGCAAGCTGGACCAGAAGAAGAAATCTATTTGATAGTTCTGGAGACAGTTTTTGGTTGACAGTTTCTAATAAGACAGAGAGAGACAGTCAGATAGACAGACAGACAGACAGACAGACAGACACACACACACACACACACACACACACACACACACACACACACACACACACACACACACACACACAGCCGGAAGATGTAAATGGGAATGATCACGGAGGGTTCTATATATTTAGAGGGAGATAAAGAATCAAAGACGGAAGATCGAAATAGAATAACCCATACAAAAGGGGAAAAAAGCATTGAATTAATAATGGAGCCCTTGAAGATATAGAGGGAAAGGAATCAGAGATAAATTTTTTAAAAAGTTGAAGAAAAAAAAAAGGAATGTAGACGTCTAACAAGGTCTTAGAAATAAAGAAAAAGAAAAGTGGTAGACAATGAAAGGAAGATTAAGAGAAAGAAAAGGAAAGGAAGGTAGGACAAACGAGAGATATTCTTTGGAGGTCTCAGAAGATGGGAAAAAAAGAAAGAAAAGAAAACGGGATAGATCACAAAAGAAAAGAAGAAAGAAATACCCAAAGGAAATACGAAAGAGTGAATAAGAAAGATAGAGGTCTGAGATGGTCTTAGAAAGGTGAAAACAAGATAGAGCGATAGAACGGAAGGAAAAGCGAACGAGAAAAAAAAAGCAAGAAAGGTAAAGGTCGGGGGGGGGGGTCTCAGAAAGAAAGAAAAGAAAGGAAAGAAAGGAAAGGAAAACAAAAAAGAAAGAGATAAACAAGGAGAAAAAGCAGGGGTCCGATTATGAATAAGAAAGAAATAAATAAAGGAAAGACAAAAGAAAAAGGGAGAATGATCAAAAAGCAAAAGAAAGAAGGCGACAGAATGGAAAGGCAGGAAAATCTTTGCAAAGGAATGAAAGGCTGTGCACTGACGCTGCACTGTCTGACATTGCAGTTCGTTTCTTTCAAATCTCATCTGACTATTCAGCACTCAAACGACGCCTAAAAGATTCACCTGACAAGTGAAACTAAAAATATAGTCGATGAATTACACACATTCAAACGCTCATCTTTGAATCAAGGAAGAAAGAAAGATTAAAGGGGAAATAAGAAAGGAAGGAAAATGAAGGAAAGAGGAAGATGCATTCTGATCTGGAGACGTTGCAGGCGGGGAATCAGGTAATATATAATACATAATATCTATAGCTGTTTTGAACGGCTGTTTTATGATCATGAAAATTGACAGATCATGATTTGCTCGGGACAGATAGAACGCGGTTTTGCTTTCATTCCTTGGTTTCTCTCCTTTTTCTTCTAAATATTACAGATAGAGCCGTTGTTGAACCTAGAAATTCGACCAGAAGATTGGCTTCCAATTTGTAAAAATCAAATGCGGAAATATGATATCTCTTGGAGCGAAATATCACCAAACTGATTCTCTCGACAAATCTAATTAATTTATTACGGCATTTGTTCAACATCTAATCTATTTTTTCCCATGTGTTTAAGATGACTGTCATGTTGATAGGTCTAACGTCTCGGTAACTTGGAGGCGTGGGCAGATGATTGCAGATGCTCCTCCGAAATCAGTCGATATATGGCACCATTCATCTTTCTGTTAATCACATGAAGCCCCCCCCATCGAAGAAGGGCAGCCTAATACCAGTATGCAACCTCTACAAAACGTCATTGTTGGGATAGAGTTCTTCGGTTGTTAAACAGTGTTCTTTTTCTTGTCGTTTTTTGACCCAATGAATATATTTTAGTCACATCTGACCACATCGCAGAATTCCAGAGAGATATAGGTTTGGGGCTTAAGACCATTGATGATATATTTGAGCTGACTGATTTTTCTTAGAGTCCATACCAGCGACAATGAAAATGAAATGCATTTTTTTTGCTGAATTCGTGCCTCGTTCACTCACAGAGAAATAAAAGAAATGATAATTAAAAAAACAAAACAAAAACAAAAACAAAAAAACCGTTCGAACGTGTGTCACGATTTGAGGGAGGAAACGCAGTCATGATGACACGCGAGTTATTTCCAAAGTTGCAATTTTCTTTAGAATAACCCCGGTTATGTTTGGGTACCCTCTCATATATATATATATATATATATATATATATATATATATATATATATATATATATATATATATATATATATATATATATATATATGTATATATATATATATATATATATATTTATGTATATATATATATATATATATATATATATATATATATATATAAATAAGGATGATTCAATAGGTTTTTAGGCTGACAAGTAAATCTGATCTGCAATACTGCATAATGTTCGATCTATATGATTAAGGGAGAAGCGTTGGGTTGTGAACTGACAAGGACGGAAATTATGCTGAAAAAAATAAATAAATCTTTTGTAAAAGAAATGCTATTTTCATCATTTAAGCTATGGACTTAATGTTATACCCTACCTCCACATATACGTGTGTGCACGTGCGTATATATGTATGTGTATGTGTGTGTTCATGTATTGTGTATGTGTATGTGTGTGTGTGCACGCGTTCGCGTGTGTGTGTTTGATTTTCGGCCAGCCTGATTTCCCTTATACATAAAAATTATTCCCACTCCATTGAAGAAAAAAGGCGTCATGTTCATTATGTTGTAGACAATGGTGTTTTCTAAGTGAATTCCGCTTTGTTAAGAATCAAAACACTCAGACGAATCTACACGGATTAGGCACCCCAGACGCGTGTATCAGGTAACAAAAACCTATAAAATGTCTTCAGTTCCATTCTGATTCTATCGTGTCGTATCGTCAACGTTAATGCGCCGTGTTGAAAAATGGCTTCGGATTTTTATCGCTGAATTAGAATTGGCGGGTAATCCAAGAATGGTGTCACGTGGTGTATGAATGCTTGGGAAAGAAGTCGGGCTAGACTCAATATGAATTCTTGTTTCTTAGATGGAAAATAAAACAACGTAGATCTCGCGCATTTTCCTCACTTCTGTCGAAATTCTTCGTCTTTCACCCACCTCCTTTCCTTCTCATCTTCTTCATCACAATCTTTTTCTCCTTCCAAATCTTTTTCTCCACAATCCTCCCCTATCTTCACTACGCACTTTTTTCTTCTTTCTCATCTCTATAATCTTCTTTCCATTCACTATTTAATCCTTCATCTTCTTCACAATATTCTTTTTTTTTGTCATTCATTTCTTCTTAATCTTTTCGAAGACATTTTTCTACTCTCTACTCTTTCTTATCCATCTTCTTCACAGGCTTCTTTCTCTTCACCGACTACTTTTTTTCTGTTATCTTTTCCGTCATTTTCCCAATCTTCTTTTCCTCAGTCATCTGCTCCGTTTTCTCATCTTTTTCAAAGCTTTTCTCCTTCAATGTCTTCTTCTTCTTCTTCTTCTTCTTCTTCTTCTTCTTCTTCTTCTTCTTCTTCTTCTTCTTCTTCTTCTTCTTCTTCTTCTTCTTCTTCTTCTTCTTCTTCTTCTTCTTCTTCTTCTTCTTCTTCTTCTTCTTCTTCTTCTTCTTCTTCTTTCTTCTTCTTCTTCTTCTTCTTCTTCTTCTTCTTCTTCTTCTTCTTCTTCTTCTTCTTCTTCTTCTTCTTCTTCTTCTTCTTCTTCTTCTTCTTCTTCTTCTTCTTCTTCTTCTTCTTCTTCTTCTTCTTCTTCTTCTTCTTCTTCTTCTTCTTCTTCTTCTTCTTCTTCTTCTTCTTCTTCTTCTTCTTCTTCTTCTTCTTCTTCTTCTTCTTCTTCTTCTTCTTCTTCTTCTTCTTCTTCTTCTTCTTCTTCTTCTTCTTCTTCTTCTTCTTCTTCTTCTTCTTCTTCTTCTTCTTCTTCTTCTTCTTCTTCTTCTTCTTCTTCTTCTTCTTCTTCTTCTTCTTCTTCTTCTTCTTCTTCTTCTTCTTCTTCTTCTTCTTCTTCTTCTTCTTCTTCTTCTTCTTCTTCTTCTTCTTCTTCTTCTTCTTCTTCTTCTTCTTCTTCTTGACAATATTATTTTTCTTTACTTTCTTCTCCGTCTCCCGCATATTCTTCACTGTCCTTTTTTCTTTTACTGTCTACCTCTTTATTTTCATCTTATTCACAATCTTTTTTTTTCTCCAACGCGTACCCCTTCCTCTTAATCTTTTTCTTTCATTGTCAACTTCTTCATTTTCTCCAAATTATTATTCACCACCAAACACTCCTACTTTTTATCTTTGCGCTCCATTATACTTACTCCATTCTCAACTTCTTCTTCAGCACCTATTTTCATTTTTCAACTTCTGCATCATCGTTAACATGTCTTTTCCCTTTTCTTCCTTAACATGTGATCAGGATTCCTTCTTTCTTTTTCTCCATATGTTCTCCTACAATTTCCTCTTTTTCTTCTTCTACCATAAATATCGTATCACTAGTTACTTCCCATGAATGCATCATTTTATGAGATGATTTGCAATTGAAAGAACCCCCCCTTAGTCTCATTATTTATCTATTTCTCCACATATATATTCTTTTACTTACTTTAAACTTAATGATTCAGTACTTCAAAGTTGTTGATAGTACGAATAAAAGTTTACGTCTAATCTATTTCATTTGAAGTTTTATCAACATGTAACTGAACCCGTTCAAGAGGGAGAAACCATTGTTTCAAATTGTGGGTAGTTGATATTTTCACCAGGAAGACTGTTACCTTTAAGAGGGGGAGTCTCTTGTTGCAGATAGAGAAAGAGAAAAAATCACTCTGTTCGTTATTATAGTAAATTTCACTCCTTCTGCTCTTTTTAATTAAGATAGAAGTCGACAGTTCTCGGAAAGCAAAACGTTTTTTCGTTCAGACCAATTTTGAATCAGTTAATAGCGTTCATAAGAAAGGAGGGAGAGAGAGAGAGAGAGAGAGAGAGAAAGAGAGAGACTGGAAAGAGAATGAGGAAACATTTTTTTACGTCACATGTAGTCAAATAAAGTAATTATTTGAAAAATCAATTTTAGAAATAAAAATTAGAAAGTACAAGAGAAAAAAAAAGGAGGAGGACACCAAAGAGAGAGAGAAAGAAGGCTGTTTTATAATTGATGCACACACTTCGTAGCAATATTTATAACTTTTCACTTTCCAATTAATCATATTGATATTTTTCGTTCTATTTTTGATGCAATGATTGTTTATTTCTGTTTCGGACATTTTAACGGTGATTAACTTGGAAAATCAATTGGAAACAAATAGCTTTATTACAGATTCAAATGTTGCCAAAAGCTGTCAAAAACACTTTTTACAGTCTGTTCGTTTTAGACTACAAGAGGGACACGACAGCGATCATTGAAACTATTCTAAAAAAAAGTCGGGGCTTCAAAGCTATCAATGGACCTGATAACATCGCCATCAACCTACTCAAAAAAAACTGGTAAGGTCACCACTAGGGAAACAACCCATTTTATTCAACTTATTCCTGAAACTAAGTAAAGTCCCAGAAGATTGGAACACTGCAATCATAATTCTATTACATAAAAGAGGAAACCCAAAAGATCTCAACGGATACAGACCGATAAGTCTTCTCAAGTGCATCAATAAACTTTTCACTGAACTTATCACCAACTGAATCACCAGAACGTTGGACGAAAATCAACCACCGGAACAAGCTGGCTTTAGAATGAGCTACTCGACCATGGACTATCTTAATTCGAAAAAATCAACTGGAAGAGAAAGCAGCAGAATACAAAATGCTACTTGTGATAGCATTTATAGACTTTGAGAAGGCTTTCAACACAGTAGAAATTCCCGAAGTTAGTGAAGATATCACTCTACAAGGTGTAGACCCCGTACATGACAGAGTATCACAATGTATATACCATAATAGTAGTTCCTACATCAGGTTACATGATGATTCCGAGCCCTTCAGTTCCCCAAAGGGGTAAGACAAAATGATACCAGCTCATCTAAAATCTTCACAGCCTGCCTCGAGATGACATTCAGAAACTTGGAGTGGGAAGACAAATTTGCAGACGACATCGTCTAATGCTAGACGAACAGAAGGAAGAAAGGAAGAAAGTTGTCCATCACATGAACTTCAGCAAAACAAAAGTCATTTACAATAAACATGTCGGAAATGAACGCACAACGATCAAAATTTAAAAAAAAAAAAAAAGGGTTGTGAAAATTGACCACTACATCAAATTAGGACCGCAAATCTCCACGGAACCCTCAAAAGAAAAAGAAATCAAGCAAAGAATCATTAGGATGGCCAGCCTTCGGTAGACCAAGCTCAACCTTCAAAAACAGGAAAATGCCATTAGTCCTGAAAAGAACAGTATACAACCAATGTATCCCCTCAATAGTCAACTTAAACATAGAATCTAACCAAGAGACTGACCCTCAAAGTGAGAACCATGTAACGCGCACTTTGAAGAAGCAGAATATGAGATGGCTGGATAGGTTCAGAAAATATCGGCGCTCGGGATAAGGGGTGTGGCAAATCCTGGGGAAGGTCTATGTCCGGCGATGATGATGATGATGATGATCGTTTTCTTGTCCTTTTTTTTTATTCACGTGCCCTCTGTCAAAGAAGTTTCTCATTTTCTTCTTCCTCCCACTTGGGAAATATTTTCCTTCTTCATTCATCTTTCAATCTGTATCTTCCACTCCTTCTTTTTCCTTCTCCTTCATTTTCCCCTCTTCTTCCTGTCAGCCACTCCCTCTAACTCTCTCTCTATTTCCTTCTCATTCATTTTCTCCCCCCCCCCATTTTCCCCATCCCACCATTTGCTTACTTGCAAACACCCACCTACCCATATATATATATATGCATATATATGTATATATATACACACATTATGTGCCTTTTCAGATTAGAGACATTAAGCAGATGCTTTTTCATGACGTGTGAGACTTGATATCTGCGCTGACGTCACCAGCCACGACAACACTTTCCTTGTATTCTCCTTCTTTATGTCTTCATCTAAATAACCTTTCTTTAAGAATGAGCTGCTTTGTCCATTGTCATTTTCGTCGAATGTTTATCATTTTCATTTTTTGTCTTCTTGTCCATATCTTTCCGCCTCTCTTCAATGCGTTTTTGTAGTTCATCGTCACTATCTCCATGTCCCTTTGCCATCTTCCATTTCTCTATTTCCGCTTTGACTTTCCTGCATCATTATCACCCCTTTCTTGGTAATAATAATAATAATAATAATAATAATAATAATAATAATAATAATAATAATAATAATAATAATAATAATAATAAAAAACCAGGGTAGTACCGGTCATAGTGGGCGCACTAGGAACTGTCCCCAAAACGCTGAGGGAGAGACTGGAGGAGATCGGGATTAGGGGAAGGATAGAGACCGTACAGACCACAGCACTACTGGGAACTGCACGGATACTGAGGAAGGTGCTAGAGATATAAGTACTGCAACGAATTGTAGCTCTATCATGATATGCGAAAGAGAGAGGAGACGTTAGCTGAAGACCTGAGGAGACTTATTGTCACTCAGCCTTCAGCGATAACCATTATTCAGTATTTTTCTTTGTAACCCTACACCATCTTCCAGCTCAGCTGTGTATGACAGCAGAAAAGAACGATTCTGGATTTTATTCAAAGAATTGTTCGACATATCTTTCGTTGACTTCATCATTGGAACCAACCACTGACCAGACAAAGAGCAGAAGTGATAGATCTGGAGAAAACACTGCCTGTTGAAGAACCTCCCATCCCAGCTCCATGATTGTTCACTGTATCGAATTTTGATTTTGAGAACGAGCGTTCTCATGCAGAAAAAACACTGTTTTATTCCTGTTCCACTGTGCCATTCAAACAGGCCAATTTCTCACTGAAGCGTTATGCAGTTTATAGCTCGACACAAGTTCAGCAATTCGTAATAAAGAATCTCCTGAGCAGATTCTGTGTAGGTTGTAATGAATCAATTTTTCATCGCCAGTGACTATCTTGAGCATGTTTCGTTCTGTGTCTGACAAGAAGAGAAAGACAAATGTTTAAACACTGAGCAATATTAATTTCTTGCCTCAACTGTTGACTGACTGCTAATGGAATAAAAAGCTGAGTGAACTTTGGGGGCACTTCTAACATTTTTCTAACATTGCTTAGATGGTACTACTTAACTAAGTTTGACGACAGATGTGTCTACATACCGCGCGTGTCGTAGCCTTCATAGAAATTTGATTCGAAGACGATTAGTAAATGTAATGAATAACCAACTGGATCTTGAAAAAATATGTCTGACTTTTTACTTAGAATATAAGGGAATATACATTTGTTTACAGCAGATGTCTGTTTACCTGTCAACAAATGTGAAGAAGTTGTTAAGTAACTTCCCTCATTGATACGTGAAAGTAGTCTGCTTAGTTTTACACAGAATAACGTCTGATAACAACGTTTCAAAAATGAATAGAATACGAGCAGAATAGCAAAAAAGAAAGAGTTTTAAACACATTGGAAAGTGTTTATTGATATATTTCAATTTTTGAGAAAAATCTTTGGAAAAAAAAACTTCCAGTAGGTAATCTCTCCCCAACTCAAAAGTCAACAAAATATTTTTTTTTAAATCCCAAAAAGCAACTAAAACTTTCCGAACGATAGAATATTTTAGTTCTATTGCAGCTTTCATTTCTCGATTAAGGACCTATTTTTACATCTCATGTTGAAATTTCATTCGAAATTTCAATTGATTTAATTTCCCTGGAGACTCTACAGAGATATAAATAATTTTCAATATCCAAATGATATTTTACAGAGATTTCATAAAATGGAATAAATAATCCCAGTGCAGGGTATTCTTCAGCAGTGAGTAAATGAATTAGCAGCGCGGATCGGGATAAAGAATAAATAACTCACGACCCTCTCTACGGAGGGTAGCTCGCTTAACGCGCGACCGTTCTTACCACTAAACTACTGGAACTCAGTGACCAGCCAAATCAAACTCTTGGACTCACCCACAAGCCATGATCTTCTCTGCGTCATGTTTGTTATTAACTGCTAGTTCAGTTCAATCCAAATTTATTTAAATTCATTTTAGAAGGTAAATAGTAGCAAAAATCATTCTGTATTGGTAAATAGTAGCCAACATTAATATAACTATTTAAAATACTTAGTCTACCAAGATAGATGAAAAAAATGTTGTACAATTTAATACGTCAATAGAACAGTGGAAAGTGGTGAAAAGTAATAGTTATCCATTGCAAGATATAACATCCTGTCCGCTGAATGATAATCGGTTATAAGTTATCCATTGCAAGATAAAAACCCTTGCTCATGAAGAAATGAGTTGTCATCAATCACAATAATACGAACATTTTATGGAGTTAAGCATTTAACCGCGATGACTGAAATTTCCGTCATTCGCAGTTAATGTGTTAATCACCCTTTTTTTTTCTTCACAATTTTCTCCTTTCCCTTTTTACCCCCTCCCCAACCCCACTTCCTTTGACTGTTTTCTTTTTTTCTTCTTCTCCAACTTCCTTTTCTTTTCTTGCCATTTGCCATTTCCTCCAATTTACGACCTGCAAAACAATATCCAATGTTGATGTGTGAACGCTTTCCGGATCCCTGATAGACTTTCTGACATGGACCATTGCCAAAAGAGACAAGGTAAACGTTGGTACTCTTTTCTGCTATTTACTGGTCGCATTTCCCCCTTCTCCATTCTATTAAGCCCACTTTCACCGCATGGTGAAGCTCATTACTAGATCTAATTTATGATATCCGGAAAAACTGAATGGCCTCTGTAGGTATCATATTTTGAGCAAACACACAGACACACAGACACACACACACACACACACATATATGTATATACTAGCTGGGGTAACCGGTATTGCCCGGGAAAAAACCTAGCTTACTTCTATTTGGGAGAAAAAAACTTCATGACGCTGGATGCAGATTTGTCACTTGTAATAATGTTAAGGTAGTGTTGCGTCTTCTTCGAAAATGATTCCGAATGGCCCAGCTACGGACGGAAAGTAATGGTCCAGTCTAGCATTATAGCTAAATAATTCATAAAATGACCACACCTACCCAAAAACCTGGAAAACTTTTTTAATTCAAAACTGGCACTTTGGTAATGGAGGTCTGATTGGAAGGAGGAAGAATTAAATCAGAAAAATGGTTTGAAAATTAAATTTTTCTGATGCATAGAATAAATGATTGGCAAACGAATAGCGTCCGGAAATCTCAAATACATACACACTCACACACACACACATACATATGTATATGTGTGTGTGTATGTGATTATAAATTTTGTTATATTATATAGAAACTTTAATTTGAAATTAACTCCCGTCGTAAAACAGTTAATGTATCACTTAGCCTAAGCAACGTAAATAGAATAAACAATTAAAGAAAATGGGACCGCTGCAGGAATCGAACCTGCGAACGATAGTGTTGCTCTTACCATTGATATATATATGTATCGAAAGCTCAATGGTAAGAGCAAGGCCACGTTGAAGTGGCTAACCTATCGGTTGTAGGTCTAATTCCTTCAGCGACCTCATTTTCTTTATCTTGTGATTCTCCCGTGCACACTTTGCATATGCTTCCTTAATCGTCTTATTGAGGCTATTACTCTTTTCGTCTCTGTTACTGCGACTATTCCATGAGGCATGAAGTCAGTTTTCTATCATTTGTTTCTGCTTTGTTTACAACGGCAACATCTTTAATGTTATTGATCTTGTCAACTACTAAGAAGTCAATTTTGTTTTTTTGTTACTCAACTTGGGCTCTTCCAAGTCCACTTTTTTGAAATAATATATAAAGTTATCTTCAGTGCATATCTCTCTGAGAGATTAACTCGCCTGTCGCCTCTCATTTCTCTCTCCAAAGCTTCTTTTACTCACCTTAGCATTAAAGTCTCCCATGAGTATTGTGTAATTCGTCTCAGCGTGTGTGTCCCCAAAGTGACGTCCACTTCGAGGCAAGAGAAACACTTCAGATCTAATAAACATAGACATATGTAAAAAGCGTTACGTGTAAGGTTCAATGTGACTGCCGTCCATTTCAATACACTTATTCAGTCGGCAAGCGACTAATCTGCACGTATTTTGATGTCGATCGATAGTGGCAACCTTTTCTCCCGTCCAGTTTTTTCAATTCTTCTATGTCAGCTGAATTTATACCATACACCATATCCTGTAAGTCTGCCCATAGAAAGAACTCGGGGCGAGTTAAGTCGGATGATTTTACCAGCTATCGTAGTAGAATCACGTCGTTCAGACCAGTGACTTTCAAAATTATTAAAACTGTTATTACTTTTGGGAAATAAACACACATCTTTATCTAAAGCGATATTCAGTTGGTCCGTGAAGTATCCAGGCATTTTGAATATCTCAAGAAATGGTTGCGTCCACTTGATGTAACTAGGCGACCAATTGAGGGATATCACTGCACATGCATGAACAGTCACTCTCTATACATTTTGGGGATATTCAGAGCATGTAGTATCATAAAAGTAATGTTGGCATTTACACAGACACCGCCATTTTGGATTTTCAAAATGCCCGCCATACAATACATATTTTGCACAATTAGTACGGTTTACTATGTATTTTCGTTCAATATTTTTTTATAAATCAGCCAAACTGAATATTTTTCAGAGGATAGAGAATCAATAAGATATTGTTGGCATTTGCAAAGACACATACACAGCCGCCATTTTGGATTTTCACGAAGACAACCTTGAAATACATATTTTGCACTATCTCAGCTTCTAGTCAGGCTACAATCATAATCAAATAGAATATACCAATGTTTTCTTTGACACAAAATCAAATAAAGAGCACAAAATAGTACTAAAGATTATAGAAGACAAATTTTTAAAAAAAGTAATTAAAAACATTATCTTCACATGTGTGATATACCTTCATTATAATACTGCTCAGGGTTATATAAAATCAACAAAACTTGATCGAAAATCGTTATCCTCACGTTTGGATACAACTTCACTACATAAAGTACATATTTCGTACGGTCAGGTTTACTATGTATTTTCGTACAGCTTTTTGTAAATTAGCAAAACTATTCATTTTAGGAATCTTCAGGACATGTGGAATCATGGAAATACTGTTGACATTTGCGTAGAAACCTGCATGGTCCCCATTTTGGATTTCCAAAATGGCCGCCGTAAAAATCATAGTTTGTGCGATATCGACCTCTTGTCAACCTATGATAACTTGACTATGATCACACAAAACTCTTTTCCTTAGGCCAGGTATTTTTTTTTCTTGGTTTTATCTGTTGTACCCCAGCGATTGATCTACAAGCACACAATGATATGCATGGTATCGGGTACTTTGGAGATTGAGCTGATCTAAGATGTAAACAGCAGCGTTACTGGTATTCCATTCATTTCACAGAAGCTTATTTTGTCGATTCTACATGCTCTCAATATTCAGATATTCTAAATGTATAACTTTGCTAATCTATAAAAAACGGAGAAGGAAACTACATCGTGAACTTGTAAAATATGTATTTCATGTTATAAAGTCATATCACAGATGTGAAGAAAAATGTTTTTTAATTACCCTTTATTGATTTTCTATAATGCTGAGTACCATTCTGTATTAGTCTGTTTATTTAAATTTCTTGGCTAGCAGGCAATGTTAGCAGATTCTCTGGATTGAGCAAAACCAAGTGGTTTCAACAGTAGATCAAAGTTGACAGGAACATCATCTCAGCATTGATAGAACTGACAGAGGTAGTAGTGGATGCACTGGCCAACTTTTTATGCTTGATGTAATGGCTAGACTGCATCCATATGATATAAACTTGACTTCGCAGACCCCTGGAATTATGTAAACATAATCTGAAACTACTATAGAAAAAAGACATAGGATTAACCTATCTAATGATTTTTGTAGGCTGGCTAGAAGTTGATATAGCGCAAATTATGTACACTACAATGATCATTTTGATAATCCAAAATAGTGGTCACGAAATATCAACCGTATTTCATTCCAAATGCTCTGAATATTCTGTGATGTATAGTTTTGCTATTCTACAAGAACGTTGGAGGAAAATACATTGTGACCCTGACTGTGTAACATATGTATTTTATGTGATAGAGTTATATCACAAATTAGAAAAAAAAAGTTTTTTAATTACTCTTCATTGATTTCCTATAATGCTGAGCACTATTTTGGATTATCCCATTCAATTGAATTTCTCAGCTGATCACAAGCCGAGATAGCGCAAATAATGTATTTTATGTATTTGAAAATTCGAAATGTCCGCTTTACATGTGTCTACGCAAACGCCAACATCATTCTGTTGATTCCCCATGCTCTGAGGATTTCAAAAATGTTTAGTTTGGTTAATAAACTAAAAGAAAAAAAAACAAAACGAAAATGCATAGTGATCCTGAAAATAGTACATATAATGCATTTTATGGTTGCCACTTCGAAAATCCAAAATGGCAGCCCCGTAGGTTTCTGTGCAAATGCCAACATTGAATTTCAGATTCTTCAGACTTTAAAGATTCCAAAAATGTATAGTTTGGCTAATCTCACAAAACTTTATACGGAGCCACCTTTTTTTTTTCAAGATGGTGAAACGGACTATTTCGTGGATAAATGGCATCCCAACAAACGGATTTCATTTGAGACTTCCGCTTTTCCATTTCGTTCTCGTTCTACTGCCGTTTTTTTAACCGTCGCCTTTCATCTTTTGTTTGTCATCTTCTTTCTTTTTCAAATACAACCAGATGGGTTAGGACAGATTTGGACATTCCATAACAGAGGCCTCAGGAATAATCAAAAGGCACCCCCACGAAAAAAAATAAGAGGAAGCAAAACAAAAACCACACTATGCCATCGGCCCCGCCTTGCCACAACCGCAAGTTGCACGAAGCTCCCACACCGACAATATATATATATATATGTATAAATAAATAAATAAATGTAAATACATATATATATATATATATATATATATATATATATATATATATATATATATATATGTGTGTGTGTGTGTGTGTGTGTGTGTGGGTGCGTAAGTTATGTTTTTCATGGTTATCATAATGACAGGGTCGGCAGCTGCATATGTCTTTTTTGCTTGTTTGTGTATTTGTTTCCGGAAGGCGTGGCAGGGTCAGAAAGTCATGCTTTCGTTTCCTGGATGGGGAACCTCGATCGAAAATGTTGGAGTGGTCGCTGTCTCTTGTTCAGTTAAGAACATGATTGCAGTTATTGTTGTGTATATATGTTAGCAGGAATACTCAGCGTTGCCCCGGGGAAAATAACTTCAGATATAACAACACAGGAAAGCAAATAATATTGTATAGAAATTTCATTAAATTAAATCAAGTTTGGTTGATTTGAAAAACATTTCCACATCCTTTTCTTACCATAGAACCTCTCCATAAATTATTTCATTGATGCATGAATTCATTCATAAATAAATAGGTACTGAAAGTTATGATTGAAACGCGATTATTAGTGGATTTTGAATAGATTGTTTAAATTCCTGTGGCTCGAGAAAAAAACGTTTTTTTAAATCTTGGTATGAAGCCTAAATACAATTGAAAAAAATATGTTTTAGTCGATTATCAATGCAGACTCCCATGTCAAGTTTAACATTGTAGTTACTTTGTAAATAGTAGCTCCCTCCTAAAATTTCAATAAGAAATTGTTCTCAAAACTACAAATTATCCGAGAAAAATGTCTCAACAATTGAAAGTACAAAAATTAGTTTGGAAAAAATTCTTCCGACCAAAACGAATATTTGTGTATGGTCTGCCTGAGAGTGTTTGTGAAACCTGATATGAAAAATGATATATGCTGAAATTCTGAAATATCATCCAAAATGCCCAAGCGTACACCCAACTAATGCATTGTTTTGCTCAGTGGCTTGTGTTGTGTCAGAGGAAATATATCGAAAAACATATTTTTCATTGTGTTGTCAAATTTGATGTTATTTCCCCCATGTAACGCTGAGAATCCCATCTAGTATTTCAATACAGTAAAAATATCTTGAAATATCTCACAAAAATATCCGCCTAGATCACCTGTAAGTACAGGAAAATTCTTACAAAAAGTAAATATCACAAGAGTTATGAAATGAAAGTGTTAAAATGCATTAAGATATTATTGGACACTATGTATATTCATCTGTTTGAAGTCTTTTGAAGGACACATAACTCAAGATAACTTTATCAATTTTTACCGATATTTTGGGACATTTCTGAGGAAATGAGTGATCTCCCTTACATTTGTCTTGATAAATATAATTGATGATAAATAACCTATGGTAACATCGAATGACTATCAAGGCCAAGCTCACCTTTGATGAATGACCCCCAATGAGGATTTTGCATACATATACTCCTATGCAAAATTTCAGCCCTTTAGTGTAAAATTGTTGTCTAAAATCGCTTCAAGTTGCAGGAAATCAAAATAAATGACCTTGGATGACCTCTTAAATCAATGTCACATAGCTCGTGTCCTCCTCTGTGAAAATATGTACTCCTTTGACAAATTCCACCTGCGGCCCTTGAAGTGAAAACATCCAGTTACGTAGAACGGAAGTCGGGGTTCAGTTGAGCATCATAATCATATTGATGATAGAACCCCACAGTAGAACCTTTCAAAAAATCATTCCATATCTTCTGTCATGAAAAGACGTACTGCAATGCAAATTTAAAACTTCCACATGCACAATTTTAGCCAACTAAGTGGATCAGACGGACCGACATTGAGATTTATATATGAGGGGGGGATTTGATAATGAATTAAAATTCAAAATCTTTAGCTGATAAACAGTGAAGACATGTAATTGCATCTGTTTTGACTATTGAAGAGAATTATCACTCAATTAAACTTACGAGAGATATGCTAGTAGATGTTTATTATAGTACCGAAAAGGAAAGCAAGGAAGGAAAAAAAAGAGAAAAGAAGAAGGGAGTAAATAGAAATGAGAATGTTGCTAAGTAACCCAATAAAAATATAACCTGATCTTTCACGAATTCCAAGTGAGAAATTCAACAGATTTTGTATCCTCAGTATGTTCTGAATGAGAGGAAAAGGTCAACGATCACTGTATTAGAGGAAAATCTTGAAATTCAGAACTGAAAATAATCCAACTCGAGAACCAGGCACTGTAGTTTTAATTTGTTTGGATGAGCGGTTCTCGAGAAAGCTGAAATTAATCGGTAGACGAAAAAGTTCTATGTGTCGTCCCTTACGAACCACCATCAAAATGAAATAGCATAGTCCAGTTCCTATTTAGGATTAATACTGCAGGTCAAACATCTAAGAGAATGATTTGTCTTGTAGCTTCTGATTTAGGATTAACACTGTAGGTCAAACATTTAAGAGAATGATTTGTCATGTAGCTTCCGGTTAAGGATTGACACTGCAGGTCAAACATTTAAGAGAATGATTTGTCATGTAGCTGAAATAAGATAATTCAAAGATGCTGATTCAAAATCTGCTGTTTGACATTTACCATTTTTGGTTTTTATTACTGGGAAGCTCCTTCAAAATCAGAACCTCATTTGCTAAGTTTTATGTCCATGATTTGACGGCATAACTCAAGAATCACTCAACATATCTCCATCATATTCTCTGTGTGCACTCAGGGGATCCACAGGCATGTATGTAGCTGGATAGTTTTTGATAATTTCTAATATGAATATCAATAATGATAGTTTGGGATCTGCATTCTTGCTCACATTGCTATTGTCCCGTAGAATTCTGCACTAATTAGGGGTGAAAAATATAAATAAACAAACATATTGAATCTTTGGAATAGGTATTTTCGTCTATTTTCCAATAGTGTATCTTGGAGTTTTGCATCTTTTGCGCACCAAAAATGGGAAGCCACATATTTACCATTTTGCAAGGACCTGGTCACCATCTGTGTACTTCGTAGTCGACAGTCTACGGACTAAGAATTTATTTTTAGCTGGAGATACATGCACATAAATATTGTTGGAAAGAGAATTTTATCAGCTTTCTAACAGCGCATCTTTTCAATTTTTATCTGTTGCGCATAAAATGTTACAGCTAAAAATGGTACTGCTTGGTATTTGACATTTTAAAGGGAAATTCAAGTATATATATATATATTGCTGTTTAGGGTCTTTCTTTTCATCTTGGCATTTGTACCTGATATGCATAAAAAGTTACGACCAAAAACATGATGGAATGTATTTTACCTATTCTGGGATCAATTTCTAATGCAGTCAGGTAGATGATCAATTTTGGAAAAATTCAACCGCTGACCAATGTACACATGCTGAACCAGTGGTTCCCGACCTGGGGACCACGAACACATGAGGGTCTACAAAGGTATGACTGGGGGTCCATGGGCAAACCTTCCAAAAGCGTAGTACCGAAAATTATTAAAATGTATCGAACTGTTTGGTCACTCAATAGAAATCATCACGTGACAAACGTATTTTAGAAGCATGCTGTATTGGAAGTGTTCAATCAAAAAAAAAAAAAAATAGAAAAAGAGTGATCAACTAATAAGTTAATCCATTCGCTTTTAGTTGGGCAGTAAACACTAAATGATTTTTAATCCCATGTAGTAAAACATGATTTATAATGAATAATAGCAAAAGTTAATTTTCTTTCAACATGATTACACAATTGAAAATTCATACTTCTTTTGTGTGAATTGAAAATTTTAAAAGCAAAAAACAACAACTGAACATTTAATATCTAATTGCTGGTATAGCTTTCTTCATTTATAGATATACGGTCTCTTTACAAACTCTCGAACGTATTTTTGATAACTCAGAAGAGAACCCAGAATGTCAACGAGATGCAAAGAATTCATACCACAAGTTGGTAAAGTTTGAATTAGCTATTTTGATAGTTGTTTGGAAAAAGTGCTAGAGCTTTAAAAAAAAAAAAATAAAAATAAGTAAGAAACTCCAAACCACTGGTTCTGAGGGATTCAGAGGCTATCGTTTGCTTTTATCTTCACTTTTGTTTGTTGAATACAAAGGATTATGTGAAAATATCTCCTCTGATGATATTCTGATGCTTCCAAACGCATTGTCACAAAAAAAAAAAATTGTCAGATTGAACAAGAGGTAGAGCATTTTTTAGAGGAGCTGACAAATTTAGGAAAGACCGAAATCAACTGTTGCACAAGAGGATTGACACGTATGAGCAGATTGCGAAAAGGTTCAAATTCCACTCAGAATTGTTTAACAATTCTGAAATTGGTGAGGCCAGTATTATATATATATTTATATATTTATATACCAAGGACTCCACGTCATCAAACAATGTCTATGCCCTTTGGCTCTCGAGATTCTACCAAGGGCAGCAAGGCCCTTCGGATTAGATGTTATCCTATTGCCGTTGGATGCAAAGGGTCCTTCACAACAGTTCAAGCATCAGAGCCCAGAAATGTAGGTCTGCTACTGGGCTCACTCTTCAGCAACGCTAAAATAGACTGTTCTGGGCTAATGACAAAAATACAAAATGCTTTACATTATATTTCGCTGAATTATATAATATCAAGTTCACAAGAATTTTACTCTAAAATACCAAACACAGATTCTCAGAGGGGCAAACTGTACCTAACTATATGAGAAATCGAAAAATACGTAAGACACTTTTCTTCATGTTTCTGACGATACACTGTTGGAAAACTGAGGAAATGTTCTTTACAATGATACTCTCTCACACATAGACACACACACACACTTATATATATATGTATATATATTTATACATATATTTATATATATCTATTTATATATATATATATATATATATATATATATATATATATATATATATATATATATATATATATAATAACAATTAAGTCATCCACAGAGAGCTGTTTCGTTGTATTATAACTCTTCAGTGAGACTATAGACTATCCAATACCAGAGGCTGGCATTTTACCTCTGCCCTTCGCAGAACTGGACGGTCAGTAAGGTTGAATTTAAGCAATGTATTTGCTCACGTACATATATATATACATACATATATATACATATGTATATATATATATATATATATATATACATGCATATATATATATATATATATATATATATATATATATACATGCACATATATATATAGATATACATATATATACATATATATATATATATATATGTATATATATCTCTATATATATTTTAGTGATAGAGAGAGAAAAAGAAAGAAAGAGAGAGAGAGAGAGAAAGAGAGAGTAAGTATCTAAAAATACTTGAACAATTAATATGAAAATTAGTCTCCAAGCACCCCAACTTTGGGAACCACTGATCTACATGAAAAAGAATCTGAAAGAAAATACACTTGTTGAATGAGATAAGAAGATATCGAATGAAGAAACTTCAAATTGGACACAGAAACAGATAAAAGGATTGGAAAAGAAACACTGATTTTCTGGGGAATTTTTTTAGTTTTTTTTTTTTTTTTTTACTCGAAAGGAAACGTCGACGGGGGAGAAAAAGAAAAGTGTTGTTTCTTTTTTTTTCAAACTTTTCGCTGATAAGAAATGGTGTAGGCGGGGAAAATTAAGCAAGAATGAGGAAACCCTGGGAGCGGAGGAATAAGAGTTGAGCAATTTCAATTTGCCCGAAACCTGAAAGAAAATAGGATGAAAGAAATGAAGAAGTTTACAATAGGATAAAGAAGAACAATCGTTTTATTGGGTTTTGCTTTTTAGCAATCGTTGCTTATAATTGAACCAACTTTAGAAAGCCAAGGGACATGTCGAAGAGGACTAAAATCGAGTTCATGAAACAAATTTGTAGCGGTAACCATTAGTATAGCAACTATATATATATATGTATATATATATATATATATATATATATATATATATATATATATACATAGGAGAGAGAGAGAGAGAGAGAGAGAGAGAGGGGGGGGGAGAGAGAGAATGATAGAGATAGATAGATTGGTAGATAGATAGAAAGTACTGTCAAAAATATTGTGCACTTTTTCAAATTGACTTATTTCATTTTTAAACATATTTGAACTACAAAGATGTGAACAGTAATACATATTTTTATGCATTTGGGATTCTACATTCATTTTAGCATTCTGTACAAGGAGAACTTGGACCATTGTTGACCACATGTGACCTCAGGTTAACCTAATGCAAACCTGGCCTCATCATACCCCAGCGGTTGATCTCAGGTAAACTAACATCCCCTTTAAAGACTCGCTGTTTCCTACCGCATGTTCATTTAACCAAGTATTTCTCAACCCTTTTCTGTTCACTTCTCCCTTATGACACCCAGCTACATGTCAACTCATAGTTTAAACATGAGAAGTACTCAACACAAATTTTAGAGACTTGTGGTAGCTTGTCATTATCAAGAAAAAAACTTCAGCATTCGATTCAAAGGTTTTATTTTGGGAAAATGTTACAGTAAGTATATCAGTGAACTTCTTCCTACTACAAACAAAATCATTTGTAAATTATGGTATCTCTACAATGCCCCCTCTAGAAGCATTAACGCCACCTTAAAGCAAGCTCAATGCTCAATAAGATCAACAGCCCCAGGTGGTGGGGGTGGTAATAGCACCCATGTTGAAAACCACTGATTTAACCTCATTCATAATAAGAGTATGTTTCAGCTCAAAGAAAATACAGATTGTTGGTTGCACTTTACAAAAAATAACGATCAACACTATCCATGGACTTACAAAATTATGGTAGGCCTGTAGTAAACGCTCCCTGAAGCAAAGTGAGAGACATTAGTGCACTCAATTTGCGACGGAGAGCCATTATAAAAAGTAGGTTTTATCGTAAAAATATTTTTATTGATGAAATTAATTGTGATTTATATGCAACACTATCAATAATTATCTCCTTCCAGTCTCCAGATATCCAGTGTTGATGGGCCTTTCATCAAGTCAGCCACTCTTCTTCATTGTGTTTATTGGTCTAAGCAACTTCAGGTACCAACATCAATCTGATAAAGCCTAGTTTTTACAGCACTGGGGCTGCACTGCGCACCACAGGCCAAGTCCTTAGATGTGACCGATCGTTGCTTTTTGTATAGTGTAGTGCAACCAACATTCTGTATTGTTTTGAGTTGAAATACGCTGTCGTCCACGCTTACCGTCACGCTGAGGAGAAAAAATCTCCACCTTTTTCAGTTTCTTTTTAATGTTGAATGAACTTTTCCTTGTTATTCAAACTTTTTTGCAAGTTCATCGCAAGTTATGGAGGCATCTTTCGGATAAACCTCCTCTTGGTCACTTTTCTTTGGGCTCAGATCTGCAGCAAATCTCATGATGATGATACTGAACAAGCACGCTTTGTAATCACAACTGCTGGAGTAACATGTTTGATTTGAGACCTATTATTAAAAGTGAGGTTAAATGGACGCGCACTAGGGGACAATAAGTCTTAAAAGGGCATGCTAGTTCACTTGATATCGACCACCATCCTGAGGCAGAATGTGGTTTGCTTGAGGTCAACCCTGAGGTCACATCTAGTCAACAATGGTTTAAATTCTCCTTGTACAGAATACTAAAATCAATGCAAAATCCAAAATGCATAAGAGTATGTATTACTGTTTACATTTTTGTAGTTTAAATGTGGTTTAAAAGGTCATACTTGAAAAAAGTGCCCAATCATTTGTCCAGTACTGTATCATTGATACTCGAAACATTCGAGAAACAAGCCCAAAATGGATTACGAACGATGATCTTAAAATTCTATTCAAAATACCGTTTGATTCGTTACGAACCCCACCCTACAACTCTTCTTTAAGCTACAGGTGTATTAACATCTGGCGAATAAATATACGGGCACAGCATTGATACTATCGGTTGAGTTTGGCAGCGTATCGGAGATGGTGCCTGAGCCTCCTCAGGAGAGAAAAAGGAAGAGTGTCGGCTACGTAGAGGCCCACTTTTTCGTTAGTCATTGTTGACCTTCAATGCCCTCCTTTTATAACAGACGTGTTTATCCAAGGATCCTTTGCTGCTCGATTGGAAATACAATAATACTAGATTAGAAATCCCGTACGATTTTCTGTAATGATTTGTAAGGGAAGATCGCTGGGGATTTCAACTTTGAAAAAATTTGCAGTAAGATACACATTTTTTAGTTAAAACTAAAATCCTTTATTATCAATAAGATGCGGAATGAGATCCGTGGCGTTGATTATCGTTTCTCCATGAAAGCTGATCACAGAATTCTCCAATAATATCTCCAATAACAATAATGGTTTACTACAGGCCATTGCTACGGTAGCTCTTAGTAGGCGCGGTTGTGAAAGGATAGACTAAACAAATAATACGTATGGTAAGTACGTAAACTATGGCAAAAAGTAGACGAAGGTTATGGATTTCGGTGAAGAACATTTTTATGACTCATATTAAAAGTGTGAAAACATTTTACGTACAAAATGTAACTCACTGTATGGGCAAGTCAGCGTATCGTTTGTTTGGTATTCACTGACCTTAACTTCAACACGGTATGTTTGGTAGTTTGGAGATCGTCTTATGCCACGAATATGAGCTAGAAATATTAAATTCAGACAGGAATTGGGGTCTTGTCTTATCAGCCTAAATATACAACACACACATATATATATATATATATATATATATAAAGAGAGAGAGAAAGTTTGTACATCAAAACTTGGAGAATATGGTAGTGGCATATATTGGGATGGTTCAATAGGCCTATGTCTGGACACAGTTATTAGCAATTATGAAATTTTTGCAATGTTCGGGCTACGGAGGATGCAATAAGCAATCGTACGGTATGAACAATTGAATGTTTCATCCAATAACTTTCTAAGGCACTGTGCTTAATTCAAATTACACAATTACCAATATACAACATAAGCATTGATACACTCAAAATGTGAAGTAAATACATTTATTACAGAAGGATTTATGTAACAATATTAAAAACACACACACACATACATGGACAAACCTGTGGGAAATTTTTCAGCCATTTTGCATCTGTGCCGTCGATTGAACGACACTGAACTCCTTGGAAATCTTCATAAATCCCTTTCCTGTCTTGTGCTTATCAACAATTAATTAGCTTGACACGACACTAAGATCCTTAGCCTTCACCATAGCTGAACAAATTCAAGACAACCGCTGTGTGAATAATACGATGCTTCATAGACGAGGCTCGACGATGCAATGCTGCATGTTGCCAAAAATATCAACTCATCATCATGATGATTATCATCATCTTCAACCTTTAAATGTCCGTCATTGAGGTACGTCGAATGATTCTATAAAGATTGAAAAAATAAATCATATTGAAATATCCGCCCAATTTATAGCTATTTATATCAAACGTATGATTACATTTTGTTCGTGTATTTTCTTTTCAAACATTCTTAATTATAACTCCTACAACAATAAACGTATTTTCTACTTCATATTATGTGTGTCATTGCCTATGTTGTATCTTAGTTTTGGCGTAGTTTGAACTTATTTGAGAACATATGAAGAGAGTCTTTGTGTGTTCAGATTGTCTGGGTTTTTTTCTTCGTATATTTTCTTTACCTGTATTATGTCAGGGGCGATGCCACGATTCCGAGCAGGGTGTGGTCCAAATCGAGAATCTTATTCTTACAAATAAATCCGTAGAAAAAAAAGAAGACAATTTTTTTGCTGTTACTTCTTTTTAATACTTTACATCCATTATACCTTATTTACCCATTGAGGTTTTGACCACCAGTGAAAACGTTGCTGCTTGAAAAAAAGATAGAGACGAGCAGGCAAGTAAGAATCAATCATGAGAACTTGGCGTTACAGGACAATGTCTTTAAGCAAAATAACAATATCAAACCTTATTCTTTCGAAGCAAACTTTTCCTATCCTTATTTTCTTTTGGGGTAAAGAAATTCCTAGAATTCATTCACATCTGATTCGAAACGTGGTAATTTCATTATCATTGGCTTACCCTAAATGTTCATTCGCTCTATAAGAAAGAAATAAAATACCAATTTTTTTTTTATTCTCGAAATTAACTTTATTGAACAATACATTTGCCATTCTTTTCCATTATCTTCTGGCATTTTCTCCTAGCTCTGGGATTGTACTCTCTCAGAACATTCCTTCTTTTTTTTTTTATATCTTTCTCAAGAGAGAACTGCTCTCGGTGAACTTCGCAGTCTTCCAGAGAATTGAGTTTTTTTTTTCATTAAGACGATTCTGTAAAGACCAGAATAAAGGTTATCTGAAGGTGAAATATCTGCTGAATGTGGGGGATGAATAAAAACTTCCCGGCCGAGCTTAATCAAATCTTGTCTCGACAACAATGAAACAGACCGGACTCTTTTTGGATAACCCAATATTTGGTTGTTCCACAGGAATTTGCTTATAGCTGCTTTCCTTATAGAATAGTACGCCTCTTCTATTCACAAATACCGAACATACGCTTTTCTTCGATAGTTGCCCGGGAGCAGTACTTGCTCGAATCATTCGTTTGCTCTTCCCCAAGCTCATTATAAAAGACTTTTTTCCATTTCCGCTATAAACATGGCGTCACGTTCTTGGGATGAAGACTGGCTCTTGATATGGCTACTGTTGGTACATTTCGCTTGTCCCACGATCTCATCACTCGGAGTTTTTTCATCATATTTAAGTAGAAAACCACACGCCAAAATACGGCCCAGATGTGCTTTGTTTTTTGGCATAACATATATTGAAGCTACGTATTAAAAACACTGACAAAACCAAGTTGGTGCAAATGATTTCCAAAGATTCGTACATTTTGAGTATTTCGGCAATTTACCACGTCCATTGTTTAACATTGATTATTTTCAAGTAATGTCTTGATTTGATATTGATTCATTTAGTCTGGACTATTTTTTAGCGAATAATCTACAGCGCAAAATTTCGCAAATCACTTTTGACACGTTTGATTGATCACTATACCTTCTCCGTAAACTACGCATTTTTTTCTTTACGTGTTTGACTCACATTTTTACTTTTTGAATTAAAAAAAAAACCTAATTTGCTGAGAATATTTTTTATCACGTCTTCAATGTTAGAAATCAATAAACAAAAATACGCCATTTTTGACTATAAAAAAATGCATGCTGATATGACAGCTGTCATAATACAGACAAGGGTGATCTTGAATGAAGTTAATTAGAACTAAACACTGTTAATACCATCTAACATCAAGAACGGAACGGATTTTTGGATAACCCACTATCAGGCTGTTCAACAGGAATTTGCTGGGTTTTTTCCTCCTAGGGTTGACATTTTATCACTTTTTCCTCAAATTGTTGAACAATTAAATCTCTAACTAATTTTTAAAAATATTCGTTAATGTTTCTGACAGAATCTTATTTCATATTTCTATTATTATTCGGACTATCCTCATTTTGGTTGTTTTTCATACAACGTTTCGGCCGTTGTACTCTACGACCTTCATCAGGTAGAGTACAACGGCCAAAACAGAGTATGAAAAACAACCAAGATGAGGATAGTCCGAATGATAATAGAAATAATAATAATACCACATCTCAAAAATTCAGAGAATCTTATTTCATTTCATTAATTTTCTTTACAATTCCTGAGACCAAGATGGTACTCCTTTCTTCATTTGTACAGTTTATACTTGCATGAGAATAAAATGGACCATGATGAAGCCGTAGCTGCGAAGAAGACAAATTAATTATTTGGAGACTGACCATTAGCGGATGAACGTCAAGATTTAGTACAAGAAAATTACAGATATAGATTTCATTGAGTCAGGAATCAATCCCACCCCATATTCTTATTTATCTGCACATCGGACAAACCAACAAATGTTGATTAAAAATGGTAACCCCAAACCCCTTACCACACCTTCCCCCATACACCAAAGTTACATCCACAGTCTAAACTCTTTTACTTAAACCCACGCCAACCTAATGAGATTCCGCTCTCGTGAAAATTCAATTGAGTGTTACTCATTACCAATTTTAATCAATTTAAAAAAAAAAATTGATTTAACCTAATCCATAAATTCATTCCCATCCTCACACTCCACATAAACTAGCCGAATACACATAAATTTACAACAAACCAAAATACACGTTAACCTCATCCAAACTAATTCATTCAATTATTTATTCAGTACGAAATATTTGACCGCTAGAGCCACTGTAAAAACGAAGTTGCAAAACAAATTAATTTCTCCTCCGAGAATTTTGAAATACAAAAAAAATAATTCACAAATTCATGTAATGAATAATACAAGTGTAAATAATTTCATAATTAATTTGAACAAAATTTAGATCACCTAGGATAGGAAGTATATTCACAGGACTTTTCTGGAAGTTATCAGCTGTTGTAAAATGAAATAAAATACATAATAAAGATCACTTCATACCAGGGGTTCTTCACTTTGAATGGATACCCATGCATACCCCCTGGGGGTATGAGAAGCAAATTTTGAGTGTATGGGATGCGATGGGAAAAATTCGAAACGTATTATTATAATGAAATATACTATTACAAATGAATCAAATCTACGAGTAGTTAAAGTTAGAAATGTTTTTTAATCCAAAAATACCATTTAACACGACTAATGTTAACTTTAAATATACTTTATCCATTAATCTGTGCTCACTTCCCTTTACACCAGAATACGAACTTTGTGCAAGATAACAAGCCAAACAGGCACCAATTGAACAAAAATTGCAATCCGTCATAAACCTCACCCAGAAACCTGATTAGGCACTAATCAGACCAAACACTAACTCGGAAACATACACACGCACTTCATACTTCATATGATATAGACAGCTAAAATTACATTAGCACTGAGAGGGGGGAAAAAAAACCTTCTTTGCCTAGATTTGAACTCATCATCATCATCAGTCTTTTATCGTCCGTCGTTGGACATAGACCTTCACCAGGATTTGCCACATTTCTCCATCATGAGCAGCGTGGAGCAAGTATTTCCTGAATTTGTCTAGTTCGTCTCTCCTGGTAGATGTAGTGGTCTACTTTCCCCGGTTTTTCATCTTCGATTTTGACAGTTATGTTATTCCCGACATGATTGTTGCACATGACTTTCGGTTTACTGAAGTTCAGGTGTAGGATGACTTTTTTGCTTTCTTCGTTTAGTCTATCTCGCATTAGTTAGAGGTCGTGTAGGTTCTCTATGAGAAGGACAATGTCGTCTGCAAATCTGAGGTTGCTCTGATATTCGCCGTCTATTTCGATTCCTCTATTCTCCCCGTCCAGGTTATGGAAGATCATCTCGAGGCAGGTTGTGAAGAGTTTATTTGAGCTGGTATCACCTCGTCTTGCTCCTTTTTGGAGCTGGAAGGGTTCAGAGTCTTTATGTTGCCTGATGAAGGAGTTGTTGTGATTATATATATGTTGTAGTACTTTTTCGTGTACAGGGTCTACACCTTGTAGAGTGATAGCCTTCATGACCATAGGAGACGAATGTCTTCTTGAAGTCTATATATGCTACAGTGAGTGGAATTTTGTATTCTGCTGCTTTCTCTTTCAGCTGATCTACTGAATGGAAATGGTCCATGGTCGAGTAGCTTTTTCTAAATCCAGCCTGTTCCCGTGGTTGGTTTTCATCTAGTGTTTTAGTGATCCGGTTGATGATGATCTTTGCGAAAAGTTTATAGATGCAGTTGAGTAGGCTTATAAGCCTGGGTTTGCTGAGAACTCAGTCTATTTCTATTTCTACTCGGCTACCGAACCACCATCACTTCGGAGATGTAAATAAAAAAAAATTAAAAAAAACACAAAAACAAAAACAAAAACAAAAACAAAAACAAAAACAAACGTGTGAGTACGCACTTGTTTTTGTTGTAAAATACAACCTTAAAATGTAGCCTGTGGGCTAATTGTGATCTGCTGATTTCGGATATGCCGATTTTATCTAGGTATTAACCATTCGGCTATTGGACCGCTATGACTTTGAAACAACGAATTACTGTTCATTACTGTTATTATTTTATGATTGATATATATATATATATATATATATATATATATATATATATATATCAAATAGATTTTTATTCAGAATAGTGCTCGATACCATCGGAAGGGCGGTGAGTAAATATTTTTTCAATGGTTTATTACAGATTTTACAATCTGTTTGACTTAATCTCTTTCAAACAGAATGTACAATCTGTAATGAACCATTGGAAAATAACTTTACACCCATATATACATATATATATATATATATATATATATGTATGTATATATATATATATATATATATATATATATATATATATATAGTTATATCTGTATATATCTGTATATATATATAAATACGTATATACATATATACGTGTATATATATATATATATATATATATATATATATATATATATATATATACGTGTATATATATATATACGTGTATATGTATATATACGTGTATATGTATATATATATATATATATATGTATATATAAATACGTATATATATACGTATATATATATATATACGTATATATATACATATATATATACGTGTATATATATATACGTATTTATATATATATATTCATGTATATATATATGTGTGTGTGTGTGCAGATGTACGTATACACTGTGTAAGTGCAGGGGAGGAAATTTCTTATCATTTTTGTTCTTCTCTTTTCTTTTACGTTACTGTGGTTTGTCATTCGTTTCTTTCTGAATTTTTAGACCGGGTATATCAGTAAAATGCACCCACCCTAGAACGGACGTGGTTGCAAAGATTTTAAGGAAGGATTTTGCAGGCAAAGTCACCACCACCATTGTTAATAGCCTTATCATTGCCATCAAAGAAAACATTGCAAACGCCATAGTTCGCGAAAGATACAATCACAAGTTCAACTTGAAAGAACCCAGAGAGCGCATACCACTGTCAACATCATAATTAACTGAAAACTAAATGAAAATCAGTTCATACATAGCCATGATAAAGACAAAGTAGCTGTGTTTCGATTTTCCACTTTTAGGACTATTGTTTACCTCCTCTTGATCTATGAAAAATCTCTCTCAATCGAAAATACATTCCTGGATCCGCCTCCGAAACCAGATAAATTCTTCCCTAGCCCATTGTTCACCCTTTTGCTGAATGCCATTGAAATTCATTGTGAACTTTCAGAGATACTGTGTGGACAAACAGACAAGCATGAGTGAATACATATACCTCTTCCAACTTCGTTGGCCGACATAAACAATGCTTACGGATATGGAATTTGAGTCACTTACGTCGCATTATTCTCTTCCTTTTTCATTCACTTTTTGTCTCTTTCTTTACAATCCTTGCGTGAAATCTCTGGAATGAGACGAACATATGAGGTATAGGTTTACAGCCAAGTGACGCTGAAAGTATTCGCTCTGGTCTGATCACGAAGTTAAGCAGTGTCGAACTCGGTGAGTACCAAGACGGGCGACAACTTCGAAATTCAAAGCAATATAAGCAGCTCGTAGCCCTGTGTCAGACTAAGCCAACTATTGTGAATGGAGACATAAGACTTACATAGAGACAAACTAGGTGTTCTAAATATTGCTTTCTCTTCATTCAGAAATATTTTGATAAATCCGTCTTAACACATTCAATTAAAAGACGTTAATTAAAGTTTTTGCAGCTTTTATCATTGAGCATCAAACGACTCAAGCTCAACCTCCAAGAACAAGAAAATCCTATTAGCCCTAAAAACGTGTATACAACCAATGCGATAGTTACCTTTAGAGCTGAAACATAGTACTTAATTAAAGGAATGACCCTCCAACTGAGAACCATGCAACGTGAACATGAAATAACCATGCTCAAACTCACATGGGGAGATCACAAGACAGCACAATATATTAGGGGAAAACGTAACATCATATAATATATAAGAAAACTCAAATGGCAATAGGCTGGTCATGTTGCAATAATGGTAAATAACCGATGGACATCACTACTCACAGCATGGATCCCCAGAACTAGACAAGTTCAGAAAGTACTGGCTCTGCGATGTCCATGTCAGAGAGGTCTGGCAAATCCTGGGAAAGGGTCATGTCCAACGACGGACGATAAAAGACTGATGATGATGATGATGATGACACAATGTCAAAAGAGTTACCAAATCCGCTTGAATCAATTGCATGGTGTGACCATTGTATAATTGTCGATGTGCAGTAGAACTGATATCATAATCATTTATTTCGTTCATCGCCTTAGTTATGATTGGATGGTGATTTCCGTAGTTTGTATAATCAAGGTGCAGAATAAACGTTTTTCTCAACATGAAAAAAAAAGCATGGAAAATTCCAATCATAATTCATTATTTGTAAAAGATTCCTTAATGAAAACAATCCATTTGAACTACAAGTAGTCGACGTAATTGTCGGTATTCTTTGAAAAAGCATTATTATAATAACTGATTTATTTATATCTACACTGAGCGGCCATAACAGTAGTGTAAAAATGCATGGCTTGCTTAACTGAATGATGAGAGAAACTCCCTAGAAAAACTGACAACAATAAAATTCAAAATGAACTCAGGGATATAAGAAAAGGTCACAAGAAAAACTAGAGTATGATGTGAATGGACTTTTCATTTTATATGTTGTCAGCATATTCCCTTTATTAAAAAATCTTTGATACATCCAACACACACACACACACATGCACACACATGCACATCAAATCACCGTAGCCCCACGAATCACCTGACCAACCAGCAGTAGGAAGAGGCGTAATAGGCGTAAAAAGTTTTAGATAAATCATTGTCATTTTTATTCATTTTCAACTTGTTTTTCTTTCATCTTATTCTGCTGCTTATTTACACCGAGTAATATTATACGTACTAGTTGTATTTTTTGGTGTTATTCTTTATTTCTGGACCATGCTGCTTACCTGATAGTTGCAGTATATAAAAACCAGCCAAGGCGTCACAGTAAAAAGCACAAAAATAATAGAAAGAAAAATTAGACAACAGTAAAAAAAATTCATATAAACAAGGATTAAATAATTGCCGAAATTCAGTCTCCACGTGGCAGCGTAACCGAGGAACCGCACAACATATCCCCGTGAAATGTTCAGTCGTTTACAAAAGGGACCCCGGCACGTTTCTTAGAGTGTCAGTTTTTGAAAATTCAGAGAATAGTGTGGGGTCAACATTCGTGCTTACCCGGATAATAATGATCTGATTTCCGTCTTTCCGTCTATGTATGTATGTATGTATGTATGTATGTATGTATCTATGTATCTATCTATCCATCTAATACAAAGTTTGATTCTGTTTTTCTCTATGTGACCTCTAAGTAGATAAAACGTAGCCTTGTAGCCTGAGGTATTCAATCAAGATATCCCCCAAAATAAAACGGTTTTGATCTCTCATAAGAGCCAAAGGCCAATTTAAACCTTCTGCATGAACTAGTTGAAGATCCTGCCCGTGGGGCGGAATTTTCAGCGAGTCAAAAGAAGTGGATGAACTAATGTACCAGATATCGTATCCACCTTCAGGTGCTTGTATAAGTATGTTTAATATAAAGTACCCCCTCTTTCTTTCTCTCTCTCCCTCTCCCCCCTCTCTCTCTCGATGCTGTGAGGGAGAAATGGGGGGGGCGAAATGTCAGAGTGAGGGTTGTGCAATGTGTCCCGCCTAATCACTGTGTTTCTTCTCGCAGAACCCGATCTTATCACACATCCGGGCTTCTTTCATTCCGATTTTTTTGTTTCAAGTTGCGGTCAGAGGTACTGGGGAATGAGGGCTGCTTAGTGGGGTTGTCGGGTCAGGGGGGTGGAATCAAAGGCTGGAAAAGAGAAAAGAAATTGGCGGAAAAACAAAATCAAGGGAGGAAAGAAAAAAAACGGTAGTAAGGAACTTTTAGGAAAAAAATAATAAATAAATAAATAGAGTGAGAGCTCCGGTATTTAGTGAGAAAATTAAGTTTTTATTCATTCCAACCGAGCCAAGTTTGACACAAGGATCACCAAAATGAGATCTCACTTTCGGTATGACAATCGAGTGGACTATAATAATATTCCGCTCAGCTTTACCGCGTGTAAGGCTGATTCGCTGTAGCACTTTTTTTCTGTGATGTTAATTTTGCCGAAATATGAAATGAATGATAAAAGACAGAAACACAGACAGTCTAAAAATGACTGTTACTCGACACTTTGATTCATGTGCCATGTATATGAGAATAAACACGTACACGATGATTTATCAAATAGCGATATACATCGCCACCCAGTGATATTTCCCCAGCTCCAGAAAGTAGCTTTCAGATGAGATACACAGCACTAATCCATTACATCTTATTGAGGATCAATAACGACACCATATATTCTAAAATGAGCGCTGACACAATAATTTCTAAAAAAAAAAAACAAAAAAAAACAAAACATCTTGCTGTATGTTTTATTTTGATAGCGAAATGTGAGATGGCAGTGTGCCTGATTGCATTTTTATGCCCTCCTAGTTATTTTTTTTAATACTTCCCTTGCAGCTTGTCGTTGCAATAATCTTCTCTGTGGTTCCTTTTTCACATGTGGGGTAATGGTGACTAAGTAATACCAAGGATATAGTCAGATCTTTAAAAAATCTTTTTTTTTTACACAGTGTACAATATGTCTGTAACACGTCACGCGACGCCATTTTGGCTTCAATAGCTTGCAACTCGTTTAATCTGAGGAAAATATTTTCAATTTTTATAAGGAACCACGCCCTCGTCGCGCTGTATCCAACTTTTTGTTAAGTGGAGCCAGGCTCTATCAGGGTCACTCTGTAACCCGACTGTGAGCCGACTGGGAGGGGGACGGGGATGTGTAACAAAAACCAGAATAAGACTTGAAACGCTTTCGCCATTCATTTGAATGTCGAATGTCTGCACCAATTCCAACTTCTTTCTTCTCTCCACAAAGAGTCCAAGTTAAGGTTGTTCTCATGAATATTAATAATCCAACTACAAACGAACCAAAATATCGATAATTTCTGAACATTCATAGAGCTATTTTTTATCGATGTTTTTCGGCTTGTACATATCTCCGATCGAAATCAACTAGATTTATTCTGTAGAAATTACTTTTATATACTTAAAATATTCTAATTGGATTTCTCGCCTATTTTTAAACCTTCCAACGTCCACCCGACTTCACAATCACAAGCTTGTAACCCACTTCCAGGTCCAATTCTCTGTTACGAATACACATGGCCAGGTCTGGATTTATGAGGGGGCCAAGGGAGAAACTGCCTCAGGACCCCTCTATACAAAAATATGATAACTAAAACATTGTTGACTGAACCATTGTTATCTATGGAGACGAAAGAACTCCTTGTAATTTGTCTTACCCAAAACTTTACTTTGTTGGTATGCATTTACATCTATACAAGTATTTACTTAGGATGTATTACTCATTTAACCTTCCTATGTACGTACAAATCATTAGCTCTGATTGCATGCAACAAACAGAATGTGATTGGTAAATTTTACTGTGTATTTCAATCTCTGTGTATGAGGTGGCCCACCGAACCTCAAGTGCCCAGGACCCCCCAGACTAAACCCGATACCTCACACGACGCTACAGATCTTTAAAGCATTTTTCTGTCATTGGCACTTAGATTAACGGTTTCCAGGCGGATAGAGCCAGATCCGGCGCGTCCAAACAAGCGCATTTGCTTACAACCAAATCTGACGGGATGGTTCGAAATCAGCAATATGATCGAATGTCATGAGCAAAAATGCTTTCAACATATAGCTTGAGCCTAACCCTACCAGGATATACATTGTATAGGGCGGTTAACATGTGTAGATTGCTCAGAAATTGAATTTTGATTTGAGTAGAATTTAGAAATAAAATCAGTGCGATAACCAATAGAAAAAAGGCGAAGTTCAGGCGTGAGGACGTATCTTTACCAGTAAAGAGACCTGAAACTATTAGATATGGTCAGAATAATGAGACCATCTAACAGAATCGATCAATTGATTAACAGTGATAAGTCAGGTTTACGGGCTTATGTTGAAGAATATTCGCTGGAATCCAACTTTCCTCCTACCGAAAATGAATAATGCATATTAAACTATTTATAGTTTTTTTTGCGTTCCGGACCTTTGACACACTCGGTGCAAAGTCCAATTTCATTTTAGACATTTAATTCAATGATCCAAGAAGATCAAAAGTAGCAATAACTATAAACCTGACTCTAACCCCAATCCAAGGTTAGTGTTCATTGGATTTTCTACTTTTACTACAGAAAACTGATCCATGAAAGTATAATAAAGGGCATAGATATCAGTCTTTTGAAGATTACCAGGGAAAGTGTCGGTGGCCGATCAGTTACCCGTACGGAAAATGGAATCGGCAAGCCGAGTGCGAAATTCGAATGAGACTGTCTGAGTTCACTTTGCATTAATGCCCTTTGGAAAGATATGAATCCAGCTATGGGCTAAAAAGTGATAAAAATAGGGAAGTGAATGACGTCACTTCATATGCTTGTAGCCTCTAGGTCTATTTCATATCGCAAACCTCGAAGAACTCAGAAGTTTTGCCGAGACGGATAAATTTGTGATATATATATATATATATATATATATATATATATATATATATATATATATATATCCACAGACAGACAGCTGTTTCGTTGTATTATAACTCTCCAGTGTGGCTATAGACTATCCAGTACCACGAGGCAGGATCGAAACCTTAGCTTCAGACCCGGGGGCTTGTACTCCACGGAACTGGACGGTCAGTGAGGTTGCATATTAGCGATATATTTATTTATCGTATATATTCCTCATCCAACAGAGTGCTCCATTCCATGTTGGAAGAGCATTGATATATATATATATATAAAACAAGAATGAGAGTATTCTATGTGTTAACGGACATTACACAACAGGTGACTGAAACGTTCGTGTATTTTTCGATGTTTTCTATTTTATCAGATTTAAAAACAAAACAACAAAAAAAAAAAAATCTCCAAACAACAGCAGTGCTTAAGCATTTTTAGCCACATGAAACCTATACTTTACTACCAGATAACATTTAAAATGACCCCTTTATCCAAGACGCTCAGCTGATGCCTGGAAGCGCCGATAAAACGCGAACCCTGTGTTTGCTATTTTTTTTAATTTTTTATTTTGTGCGGATAAAGGATCAAAGATTACAGAGGCTCCCAAATCGGCAAATGAAAAACTGGGTCATTGACTGCGAGAGAGAGAGAGAGAGAGAGAGCAGATGATCGAATACGCGTTGGTTTCATGCCTAGAGTTTTCATTTAGTTCACATCTATCTATCTATCTATCTATCTATCTATCTATCTATCTCAGTCTTTTCATACCTATGGGGCTGAAACATGGAACCTAACCAAGAGACAGATCCGCAAATTGAGAATTATGCAACGTGCACATGAAAGAATTATGCTGGGCCTCACTTGGAGAGACCACAATACAGCACAGTACATCTGAGAAAAGACTAGAGTCAGGGCCATCATAGAATCCATAAAAAAATCTCAAATGGCGGTGGGCTGGGCATGTTGCAAGAATGGCGGACAACCGATGGACACCGCGACTCAAAACATGGATCCCCCTTGATCACATGCGCAACCGAGGCCGGCAGAATATTAGATTGAGAGACGAGCTAGACAAGTTCAGAAACTACTGGCTCCGCGATCCCCATGATAGAGATGTGTGGCGAATCCTGGGGAGGGTCTATGTCCAACGACGGACGTTAAAAGACTGATGATGATTGGACAGTCTATATCTATAAATCTATCTATCCTTAGATGTTCCTGTTTATCTGTCCCACTCAGTTCGTATCTATTGATCTCCATCAGTTATCATCTATTCCAGTCTGTCGTGACGCTAGCCGAGATAGAAATCCCGAACGATCAGTCAATCGCTAACCAATCCGGTACCAATATCTCCACGAAATGTTCATACACGCACGTGTGTGCTCGACTTTACTAGTCACGTCTCGTGCATATATCTGTCGGCTCCGGGCGAAATCTCTGTCTACTGCCCTGAGTCGCCACATTCACCATCGCCTAGTTTTCTATTCCTCTTGGTCAACGGTTGTCTTGACTCTCCTGTTGAATCTAATCAGCCAATTGTAATTTTACTAGTATATCCTCGCCGTCGAAGAAAAAAAAACCCCGAAACATCGGCAATATTTAGGGAATTTTGCGATTGCTTTGTTCTTGCACATTATTAGAGGCATCATGTCGCGTGGTATTTTCTTCGTTGTGTTCAATACTTTCTGAATATTAAACTTAAGTAGATACAAGGTAAATTTAAATAAAAATACAAAATTACTTATCGTGACACGTTTTTTTTTGTATAAGTATTGAAAACTGTTACACATACATACACACGCACGCACACGCGCACACACATAGATAGATAGATAGATAGATAGATAGATAGATAGATTGATAGATAGATAGATAGATGCATATATGCTGTTTACTTAGAAAGAAAATGGTTGGTCCATCCTGCCGAATTGACAAATAACATTCTATTCACTATTGAATAAATATGGAAGTTTAACATAACATAAAATCCTTTCTAATACACCACCAAAACAAAGAATTCTATTTTATACGTCACCTTGTGATGACGTAGAAAAAGGTTATTTAATGATAACATAGGAGAGTTGCGTCTGTTTAGTATAACTGATGAGAAATAAACAAATACATACACACGGCGTATTATCATAGTTAGATGATTTCTGGGAAAAGAAGCAAAAAAAAAAAATGCTCGTTAAATGATCAAGGTTTCTATAGAAGCAGTATTAGTTAGGTAATACCAATGTGCGTGGGATGTGGCTATTTACTAAACTCACATTAGTCAAGCAAAAATCCGCGATTTTCGAGCGCCCGTTGAGGATCGAACTTATGACACAAGCAAACCGGTCTGCAAGACCAGCTCGTTAACCATCGAGCATGTAGGCGCCCGTGTTAAGTCAACTTAACTTAGACATGCAAACGATCCCAGCAGTGCAGTGGGGGTGCCCAATGAGCGTCACACTCATTATTCGAGTGAATTGATATGCGAGACTAGTTTGCTTACCATCGTGCTAAGGTAGGCGCCCATGTAGATATACGGGGTCTGTCTGAGAAGTTCTTAAGCATTTTGAATATGATTGAGTCAGCTGTGCTGTCTTGATTTATCTTTTGAAATGAACCAGAGGGCGCTTTACTGCGCGTACACGAACGGATCTCTCCCGTTGGTTTACTCAGTGCGCAGAGAGACGCCATTGAGTGAGCTTTTGCGTACTGTCTCCGTCACTTCCATAATGAACGAGTGGGTCATTTTTTCACGTCGAGTGCAACGTCTTTTGGTATGACATCGCATCATCTAGGTCTTCCGGTCCACGCCACAGTCTAGATCTGGTTCCCTGTGACTTATGACTTCTCCCGAGGTTAGAAACGCCTTTGAAAGGGAGGAGATTTCAGACTGCGGTCGAGATCAAGGTGAACGCGATGAAGCATTAGCATAAGTGTGTGAGGTCCCAAGGAGAGTGCTTTGAAGAGGACCGAGGCACAATTGCCCCTGATAGCCTATTTCCTCGTAGAATATTAAATTGCTGGATATTTTCCGGACAGATATCGAATGTGTGTTGGTTTGAGTGAATCCATGTTTTTTGGATAAGCTAGTGTATATATTTGTGGGTATGTCTATGTACGTGTAGTTATGTATGTATGTATGTATGTATGTATGTATGTATGTATGTGTTTTTGGTAAACCAACACAAAACGTGACACCAATCTTAAAATCATGCCGAGTCAATGTGTGCCACTTCAACAAAAGGGTAGTTGTCAGGGTGTGGGCACCGGGGTGGCACGTAATGGATTGTAGGTGTATGTTGCGATGGGAAACAAGAGCGAAGAGGCGAAAACATGAAAGTTGGCAGGGTGGGGTGGGGAAAGTGGAGAAAAAAAAAGTCCCCGGATGGATGGAAGAAGAGTAAAGACGAGGAAGAGTCGAAGGTCGAGAATCCGACAGAGAGAAAAAAAGATGTGCATGGTCAGAATTTGAAGGCCGGGTTGGGGGTGAGTGAGGGTTCGAGCTCAGGGTTCGGGCATAGATTGGCATCAGCACATCAGAGGCACTGCGAGTAGCCGGCTGATGCGGGGTCGATTTCAAATGGATTCCGCCGCTTCCGAAGATAAGACCTAAAGCGGAAACTCTGGCGGCTGGTAGAAGTTTGCTGTCGGTAGGAAGGGGTGAGGGTGGGGGTAGACGGGGAGGAGGGTCAGAAAGGGTGGGGCCCAAGGATCATGTGTGATTCGAAAGGGGAGAAGAGAAAGGAAGGAGGAAAAATATTGCGGGTTTTGGGAGAGAAAATACACTAGAAAGAAAGGATGAAAGAAAACAAAAGAAAAAGAGAGACGGAGAAAAAGAGAAGTAATGAAGGAAATTAGAAGAGAAGATGGGGTGATAAAGACAGGAAACAAGGAAGGAAGAGGGAAAAGAAAGAAGTCGAAAGAGAAAGAAAGAAGGGAAAGAAGTAAAATGAAAAAGAGGGAGGAGGAGGGGGTCAATACAGAAGGAAAGAAGACGAAAAATAAAAGAAAAGGAAGTAGTAAAGGAAGTAAAGAAAATAGTAATTTACCCCCCCCCCCAAAAAAAAACAAGAAACGAAAGAGGATAACAAAAAAAAAGAAAAAAAAGGGATAAAAAAGGGAGGAAAGAACATAGAAAGACGGCAAAGAAAAAAGGGGAAAGAAAGAAGAATGGAGAGAAGGAAAAAAACATTTTTAGGGGGAAAAGAAAGAAAAATAATAAAGGGAAGGAAGGAAGGAATGAAAAAAGAAGGAAGGAATGGAAAGGGAAAGAAGGGATATTAAAGAAGAAAAAAGTAAAGAAATTAGGAAAGAAACCATCACACTATAAAGAATAGGGAAAAAAAGAAGATAGGTATATTTCAGGCATTTACTAAGCTTAGCTTGGTCCGGCACAAAGCAGCAAGTATGGAGCACCCAATGAGAATAGATCTTCATTACATAGCAGTAACAGTCTACCAAAGTAGCTCGCTAACCATTATCTGACGGTAAGATGCTTTCTATTTGGCTTACCGTAGTTCGACACAAAGCCATAGTAATGAACATTTAGCGAGGATATAATTCACTACAAGAAAGTAATGGTCACCTGAATTAGCTCGCTAGCAATTTCCCGACGATGATGCGACTCTCTATTATCAAAACTCAACTAAATGGAGCCCAAACCCTCAGTTTTAGAGTACCTATTGAGGATCGAACTCAAACTAGCGAATAGGTCTGTGAGACCTCTTCGCTCACCATCCCAACAACACCATACCATGACGTGTCTAGTTCTTGTCGTACACGGTCGAGTTATTATACGTGACTAATTGTTGCACGTGCAGCCCTTACCCTCATAGTAGAATGCTTCACTAGACATTGATCACCGACTGCTGTGAAGAAGGTTGAGTAATTTGTAAGGTATGATATTCGAAAGATACAATGCGTTTATGAATCAACAATGGGAAAGGATAAGATCGAATAGATAGTTAAATTCACAATAAGGGATTAATTGTCTGTTGGTAGGCATAGTTGAAATAGTTGTCGGTACAGATTTCAATTTTCCTAATCTACTTGAATGTTTCTGCATATCTTGGTAATTCTATGCGAAAGGAAGCTTGTAAGTATGTCACGTCACGATGTATGAGTGAGGATAGCCCATACTTGGATGTGTGTGGTCCTAAATGAAAGAGCTATCAGTCTTGCTGTTGGATGATGAATGCCTGCATTGTAGGTGAATAGTTTAGAGACACCTGCTTATTGTCACCGCGGATCTATTTGCAAATCTGTTTATAAGGGGCCCTATAGGCTCCAGAGAAAGCGATCCAAAATCGGATCTTCAGGGGTGTATTTTGATTGGTCAGAAATTACTTATATAATTCTGCCGCTGTTTTTAATCGCACTTTAGAAATGTTCTCTAGATCCTATTCGTTTGACGAATGCGAATTAATCATTCTTCGATAAACATTTCGGAAGGTAAACATGATCTCTAATCATCCAATTTTATAAAAGGTTCCCCTTTAAAAAAAAAAAAATGTCATTAAAGCAACAGGTTTAATTGTTTATGTTTTCTAATACTGAAGTGAAACCGATTAACATGCACAACTTTTTTTGTGTGTCAATCACTATGTTTCAGCTGATGTGTTCTCCTCTCTTTCTAATGTTGCCTGAAGTTCTAAAATGAATTATTGTCATTATTCCGTGAATTATCTAGACTAGTATCCTCATCTTTTTTTTTTTGATCACGAAGTGAAACTAACTAACATCCTCGACTTGGTGTGTTTCAACTGATGTATTCTCCGGTATTCTGAGTGTTTTCAGAAATCCTGGGAGGAAGTTTTGTCATCATTGCATGAACTATCCAGACGAGCATCCTCATCTTTGTTGCTTTGGATGGTGTGGTGCAGTCCTCTTGGGTGTATGTCTTACCCAATATTTGCAACTTGAAAATATTGAAGACACGCCACACCAGCCATTATATGAACTGTCGTAGTATCTCCGATAACGCTGACACAATCATATGAGTGTCTAGAAGAGCCTACCAATTTCTTCAGCAAAAAAAAAGCATTTTTTCAAAAATCCATTATTCTTTTAAAAAGTCTTTAAAATATCGCTGTTATCACCAATAATCTTCCTAAGATCCCGTCTATTTGAAAAAAAAAAGCCTAACCCTTTTTGACTTGATTTTGTCTGGTGAATAATAGGAACGTGGTTCATGCATGCACGTGTTTATGTATCTGATGCTAACGTGGTACAATTTCATCTGAAAGAGCGAAATGTGCCCCCGAAATAGCTTGTTTTCGCGAAGAACGCATTTTCTTTTTCAAAAAATTTTGAAAACTATTCAAGAAAGTGTCTACGAGGTGTATTCATGCGACACAGCAGTGTTCTGCGTCAAAGCGTGAGTCCGGTTCCGCCGAATACAAGATTAAAAGAATGAAACAAAAAAGAAAAATGCAACAGCAACAAGAATTTTTCCTTAAAAAATTCCATTAAAAAAATTCTAAGAATTCCAAAATGAAAGTTGTTAGAAGATGGTGAGGTTATAGGTCAAATAGTGTGTCCGGTAGTGATGGCACAAGATCAAGTACTCACGTGAGTTTGCAAGGCTTTTGGCCTGACACAAGATTGAAAGATTCCCAAAAATAATTAAAAAAAACAAAATTCCCAAATTCTTAAAAATAAACACGTTTTTAGGAGATGTGTTGTGAATTAATGATGTGAAAAAATTCCATTAAAAAAAACTCCAAAAATCCCCCCAAATTTCTTTTAGAAGAAGTTCAGTGTAACAAGTTAAATGGTGTGTCTGGTGGTGCTGATACAATAATAAAGACTTTTTAAAAAACACGGAAAACTTTTAGAGAGAAATTTATTTGAAAAAAAAATCTCCCAAACCGTTTCCAATAGATGTCAAATGGAGTGCCGAAGCGAATCAGCAAGGTTCTATGGCAAATGGTGTGTCCAGCAGCGTCGATATAAGATTGAAAGAGTCAATAAAAAATGCACTAAAAATTCCATATAAAACAATACTCAAAAATTTAACATCAAAAATACACAAAACGGTTTTTAGTAAATGTCTTGTGGAATACTGATGCGAATTCGTTAAGTTCTAGTCCAAATAGCGTGTCCGATGGCACTGACGCCCCCACCCCCCACCCCGAGTGAAGAGAAGAAAATACTCTCCTCATGCCTGATTGTTCAGTCGAGTCTGCAAACAACTGAGGAAGGATGGAAAGCCGTCCAGCTGAAACGTGTTGATTGAAGCAATAAAGACTAGGTTGATTTTCCCAATAATCATTGATATTTTTGCAGAAAAAACTGGAAATGTTTTCTGTGGAAAAAGTTGAGAAAAAAAAATCAATAAATCCTCCCAAAGCAGCAACCCCGAAATGAAACTGAAGGCGTGTGTGTGTAGGGGGGGAGTCAGGGGGGTCAAACAGTAAATCACTTCCGGTTTATGTCATGGACGAAGCTGATCTCATCGAGGGTAAAAACAAAAATATGAACAAGCAAAACTCAGCTGGTGTCGATGGGCGACTGTTTTTACCTGGCCGATTGGAATGAAAACAGATTCATTCCTACCTACTTGGTGTTTTAGGGGTATTTTTCCATTTCCCCTGCCAGGCCAGGATATGTCGAAAACTCGAGTTTAATATAAGGGCCCACACGCTTGCAAGTTGGCAATAATAAAAATTGCCCACTCGCTATGATACTAGTTCCCATGAGTAGCAGGCCCCCATAATAAATAAATAGGTAATCTGGTACGTTTACGTCTTCGTTTGTATAACGCCTTCTGCGAAGGATCGGATCAGTTCGTTCATTTAATTTTATCAATGATTTATTGTCACTGCTTTGAAAACGTCCCACTGCTCACGTAAAATTTACGCCCTTGCTCAATGACACCAATCCCAATATCCATTTCAAAGGTATTAACACAGAAAAATTCAATCAAGGATGTTTATTTAAAAAAAAAAAAAAAAAAAGGCACAGGAAAAAAAAAAAACGATAACGAGGCATTCATCTTTGACTTGGAAAACGACGCTATCGAGAATTTCCAGATTTTTATGCTAGTTCTTATCTCTTAGCACGAGAGAGAGAGAGAGAGAGAGAGAGAGAGAGAGAGAGAGAGAGAGAGAGAGAGAGAGAGAGAGAGAGAGAGAGAGGAACGAACTAAAAAATAAAAAAAAACACGACACATTAACATTAAATCTAATCATTTATGCTTGGAGAATTTTTATAAAAGGCCCCTCCTTTGCATCGTTTGAAGACCAGATATTGTTAGGTTGCAATTTAATGATTTTTTTCTTCCTAAAAAAAAGATCATTCATATTCATTGAAAGAACCAGTAAATTTATTGAAGGCTTCCTCAATTCGATCCCGATTGAAGCAGGTCATGCCTACAAGGAAGTGGTCTAAATGCTTTAAGAAACGTTTAGGTGGATAGGCGAAGCACAATAAAGTCAATTTCTTTAATTGCTTCAACATTGGTAACACCATTTTTATAGAATAAAGGCAGGCATACAGTCAAATGACACCTTTTTCTATTGACAAAACAAACCACAGTTCAAGTTTTGAATGCATAATTTCACCGTAGTATCCATCTATATGCACCTTGTTTGGCCACTGCGTAGGAAGCTATTATGTATCAATTTGTCAGATTTATTCTGTATACAATATTTGTTGCTCTGTATATTACATATCTTGTTCTGCATGTCACATTTGTTGTTCTGTATATCAGATTTGTTGATTTTAAGTGTCAGATTTCTTGTTCTGTACTTCAGATTTCTTGTTCTGTACTTAAGATTTCTTGTTCTGTACTTCAGATTTCTTGTTCCGTACTTCAGATTTCTTGTTCTGTACTTCAGATTTCTTGTTCTGTACTTCAGATTAGTTGTTCTGTACTTCAGATTTCTTGTTCTGTACTTCAGATTTCTTGTTCTGTACTTTAGATTAGTTGTTCTGTATATTATATTTGTTATTCTTGACTTGATTAAAAAAAGAAAATGAACATCGGCATCATAACCGTAGCGTCAGAATTTAAAGAAATGTTAAAGAATTCCATCCAGGAATAAATATAGTCAGAGTAAATTCTATTTATCACATCACTGGTGTTTTCCCCTGGGAAATATCTAAAATAGAATAGAAAAAAAAAAACCATTCTGATTCTGGAGAATCTAGATGTTATTAATAAATCAATAAAGACTGAAAAGGTCAAAATAGCTGAGAGAATTGATTTTAAAATACTATGTTTAAACGTCATTATTCAAAGATCACGTGGCCACGAATAGAAGATAATTTCGGGTAGCGTCTTATTAAGGGACACCTTTCTACTAAGTTTCAGGTGAATCTGTAATCGATTTTAATTCCTAATGTCTAAACGCTATTATTGCCAGACCCAGTGGAGGTCATTTTTCTTGATAAGAAGCATCTCACCACTTTCTATGAAGTTTCAAGTAAATCTGATTGGAAACAGCCGAGGAACAATATGGGGACAGACTGACCGATCGACAGACGAACAGAGCCTCTTATATAGAGGCGATGACGCATCTAAAACAACTTTAACGCTTCAGAAAGTCGCCCATCCGATGTTAAAAGCGGCACACAAAAAAGAAAAAAAATTGACAAATAAATTTATTCGAACCAATAACAACCTGTTTTTCTTCCAAGGGGAAATAATTCCTATTAAGGCTAAGAGGAGTTGTCTCCATTTTAGTCACGCATTCTGGGAATCTACTCTTGTAATTTGAGAATGACCCGCTTCGTAAATTGATGTACGTGCAAGAAATATCGACACCGTTCGTCTGCTGACAACTCCGTAAGGATCTTTTTTTGTTTTGTTTGAACACTTGAGATAAATCACCATTTAAACTTAAACATCGGAACTCAATTCTTGGTATACATTTTTATAACTTTTATCTTTTATTATGAAAGTAATTTTACAAGCCTGAAGATAAGGACCATAAATGATATCAATAATCTAGGTATCAATTTTGGGGACAGCCAACAATGTATATAACATATAATGTAATACCCTATGTGCTTATTGCACTGCAAGACATTCTTATGAAAAAATACAACCAAGACGATTACGTGAACATAAGTGAATAAATATACCACATCCCAACTTTTTTTGTGATAAAAGCTGTGACCAAATAATCAAATACCAGCTTTTCCGAACAAGAACGGTAGTGATAGCAAATACGACTTGCCCTCAGTATTAGAACCGTGTCTCAAAATCAGAAATATATTCGAGGGTATTTATCAGGGTATCTAAAGAAAGTTTTTTTTTTTTTTTTCAAATTAAATCTATTACAAATAGTTCCCAATGTTTTTATTGTACCGCAAGACATTTTCTAACGAAGTAATGAAATGTATTCGATCGCGAGGACAATGATAAGTCCATTGGATATTTTAGAGAGCTGTATGAAGGATTTGAAAATCATCCTATAATAGCTGCCTCAGTTAAGAGACAAAATGCGAAGAACGAAGATGGATTAACTGCGGCTAATCGTATTTCACAACTAATTGCAAAGAGTGGTCAGAACCATAACATTGGAGAAACTTTGATAATACCAGCTATCAAAGAATCTATCCTGACAGCTATGCGTCAGGATTCGACTGAAGTTATAAATACGAATCCAGGTCAGAAAGCATCAATACAGAGGGCATTGGTCAAGAGGATGACAGTGGAATACGGGCTATTGCAAGTTACAGTTGCATTCGGTCAAAATGTGAACACTGTGGCACGAACATTTTAACTGAATTTATACTAATATTCAATTTAAGTAGTACTTCCAAATGAAATAAGCAATATCTAAGGGTGTTTTTTTTTCACAAGTAAAATAAATAAGATTTGTTAATCTTTACTTTGAAGTGGCCCCCAAGGTCATACAAAATCTTTTAAAAAGTATAGCTTTGTCTTTATCAGATTTCGCCACCATATGAAATCATAGGATATTTTTGGTGGATTTTAATGGATTTAAAGGTTTTAATTTCATTTTTGCATTAATACCTCATGAATATGTTGTTTGATTATACTTTTAATTAAAAATTATACTTTCTAAGAGTCTATGTTTGACCCAGACTAAATAAAGTAAATGAGTTAAGTTCATGATCAACTTTTAATCGTTAAATAAGTTCATTCTTTCTTTACATAAAAAAAAAACTCGTTGGAAAACAGTTTTAAAAAACAAACTTTCACCTTTTAGACTTTTAATTATCATTTTGAGTTCATAAGATTTAATGGATACTTTTTTCGCTCCCTAAAAAGTTGCGCTAAAGGTGACGATGATCTTTCCATTTTTATAACGATTCCAAAAACGCCTTTTATCCACAAAATATGATTGCAACAGGGTAAAATGGGTTTCAACAATTTTTCGTTATTTGAATTGTTGAGAATCTCGAATATTCAAAAGGAGGAATAGATAAATAGTTTTAACGTCTTTTTTTTTTAGTTCTCAGTCTTCGAATAAGGTGTGAATAATTTTGTTTCAGAATCTAAAATTGTTTTATCTTTCTAGAAACCTTTTTAACGCACCATTCCACCACGAATCAGTTTCACTTTCTGCGATAAGGAAACTAAACATCAATCCGTTTAATAAAAGATTGAATGAATAAAAGGATTCAATTTCTTTTTGCGTTATTCATAGGCTTTAAAAAGTATGATTTTTAATTATAAGGTATTACCAAGCAACATACTATCCAGATGTTGATGCGAAAACCAAATTAAAATCTTTTATTCATTCTACGATTTCATGGCGGCAAAATCTGATAAAGACATAATTATACCTTTTATTTAAAAATGATATTTTAGAGACTTCATATGACTTTGGAAGCCACTTTAAAGCAAAGATTAACAAATATTACTTTAATGGTTGTAAAAAATGTCCTAAAATATTATTTATTTTGTATAAAAGTATTACTTATTTTATCATTTAAATTTAAAAAAAATATATTTATAACTAATTCTTCATGGAACAAATAGTGCGAAATGAAAAATAAAATCACTATAAAATGTTTATTCATTTGAATTTACAAAAAATACTGAATTAGATTACTTAAATATCACAAATTTAGTTAAAATATTCGTAATTACTGTTGGCCTTTTAACCAATTGAATGCGATTGTAATTTGCAGTAATCAGTACAACATTGTTGTCTTTTTGACCCATTACTTTTGACCTGATGCTTTTTGACTGGCCACCATGAAGCTATTGTACCCAAGCAGCACCCGAGTGAAGCGACTAGTTGACAAAATGGCAGTTATTGTTGTAATGATATTGCGACATGAGCTGCTGATGGAGTACCACCATTGATAGATCACTGTTGTGGTTCCATTGTTTATCTGGAGAATGAAGTGGTAAACGTTTCGTGTATTCATTGGGTAAATCAGTTATTCCAATATTCAGTTTCCAAGCAACAGACGCATATTGGATCAAAAAATTTCAATTAATTTCCATTGTTTTATGTTGGCCACGCAACTTTTAGTCTTTTTTTCAATTCGTATATTACCGGGCGATACGAAAATGTTATCCTAACAGAAATTAAGATAGTCTACGAAAGGAATTAGAAGGTTGAAGGACATGCGCGCGCGTACACACACACACACACACACACACACACACACACACACACACACACACACACATATATATATATATATATATATATATATATATATATATAAACTGTCGTGTTGAGAGAAACGAACAAACCGAGAATAAACGAGATGAGAATTTGGAGTGAAAGCAGTTATTTGGGTCATTGCATTACCGGCGGCTGTTCAGCTCAATGGTAAAAGCATCGCTACGTTGAAGGAGATAACTCATCAGTCGCAGGTTCGATTCCTGCAACAACTCCATTTTCCTTAATTTACGTCGTTTAGGCTAATTGATACGTTAACCCTCTAACGACGGGAGACAATTTCAAACAGATGTTTCTATATAATACAACACAATTTATAATCAAATATATATATAGTCACAAATACAATATATATATTAATTACGCATTTTATTATTGTTTTCTTTCATATATATAAGATCGAATTAAGTGATATATTTACTAACGCATAATTCCACATTTACCTGAGTGCTCAGTTCTGGAGTTTGGAAGAGCAGTGCATAGCAGCTTATAGTAGATGAGTGCCCTACCTAAGTGTGCCCAACCCTAAAAAATGGAGGGTTAATATAAATGAATAAATAAATATATATATATATTGCAAAAAAATATTTCAGAAAATTCTTAGCGAAAATATCCAGGTGCGATTTACCTATGGAGACTTAATTGTCAAGTATACTAATATGCATAATTAAACACAGGGGATTCAATCGTGGGTGCGGATTATCTATGGTTCCAGATATGCATGGTGATATGCAGCAATTAACTTTGAGGTAAGAGGTAGAGCATATATCAAGAGAGTGTTCACACATTTTTGGATAATCTCTGTCTGTCTTTACCTTTCTCTCTCCCTCCCCTTCCCAATCTCCACACATGCACACGCACACGCAAACACACACATATATGTATGTGTGTGCACGCGAGCGTGTGAATGCATGTATTGGGCCTATACTCATGACCCCCAAACCCGAACAAATACCCATCAAAATACGGATTTTAAAAAAATGATTAAACGCGTAGTTAAAAACAAAATGGAGAATCGCAAAATATATCGCGATCCGGACGAGATTACTGAATTCACGCGAGAAATTCCAAGAAGAAAATACAGAAGGGTTGATAAAAACAAAAGCTTGCTTTTTGATCTTATCGCCTTTGCTCCGATTTTTTTTTTCTTTTTTTCCCCCCTCTGCTTAAAATGCTCGGGTCACAACGGACATGTTGTTAATGAGAAATAAAGTAGGTAAAGAAAAAAATGATTGAAGTCTCTTTTACACTCTGTGTTTTTTTGGTAGTTGTTTTAATACAGGAATGCCATGTCTTGGATTTCCTCTGTGTACGAGTTACAACTCAGAAAGAAAAGAAAAAAATCACCAATGTATCTTGTAACAAGTATGTAATCTCTTAGTGTAGCTGATTTCAGCTCGGTCTGCTTTTCTTTCTTTGTCGTTCTTCTTCCCTTCCTTTGTTTCTCTCTTTCCTCTTACTATCTCTCTTTCTTCTTTGCTCCTGAGTAAATATTTTCTTCATTACTTTGTTTTTCTTTCATCTTTCCAAAATATTTCTTTGTTCCTTTCTTTCGTTTCCCCACCCTTTCCTTTCTTCCTTTCTTGCGTTTTCCCCTTTATTTTATTCTTTCTTGCTCTTTTACTGAATTTCTTCCTTTCTTTACTATAATCGTCACACTCCTTTCCTGTCTTCTCTTACGCTCTTTCTTTTTACTCCTCTCCACTTTGTATGTTCTCTTTTCCATTTGACTCAATCAATTCCTTTCTATGGATGCTTCTTCATTCCAGTCTGTTCATTTAAATTTCCGTGTGTTAATATCGAAATCTGTTGATCGCCCATTCCCTCACTTTTTGCCTGTCCCTTTCTCTCTATTTTCTCTCAAAACTTCAATTTATCCCCCTCTCTATCATAATCTCTCAACTCTATTCTTTTCACATCTATCTATCTAAGCCTTTCGCACATATTCGTCTCACTCACTCAATCTGTCCGTCTAATTGTCTCATTGTATTCCTATTTCTCTACCTGGCCGTAGAATGGATCAGCCAAAACATTTTGATTACAACGGAAGCACCACTAAAGATGAGTTCGATAACAACACTTGGAATTATAAAGACTCTTCTTTGCTTTACCTGGGAAAAAACCCCACAATTATCAAACACCATGTGAGAATCGAACTCACTATACGAGATAATTGTTTCGCGAGATGAGCTCACTAATAACTGTGCCACAGTAGACACACACGTATATCTTCTTTTAATTTTGTTCTGAACCAAACGTTGTTAGGATCAATCCGTTGTTTCTTTATTTGTGTATCAAGGTGAGAAAAGAATCATATGCTTCTACTACTTCCGATCTATGTGGGTTAACCGTTCTTTGGATCATGCAAATATATTCCTGTTGTCATGCAGCAAAATCTCCAGTCAACTTCCTTGACCAATAACAAGACTATTTTCTTTCGATGCGTTATTAAAAAATGCCAGTTACTTGCTTTGCAGTTGTTAAGTGTAAATTATTCGGTTAATGCAGACATTTCCTGTAAATCTATTATTTATATAAAAAATTCGAAGCATCATAATTCAGCCATCACAGCATTTTCGCTGGTTTTTTATAACCTTGCATAACCTTTTAACTAAACAATGTATCCCATAAAAAATGATTTCAGTTTTGATTCAATGAATTTTCCGAGAAGTTTTTTGATGTGTAAACAACAAGAATGAGGGTACTACTCCGAGAACTGTGTAGAATTTGTGCATGGGACAAAAAATTGCAATTTAATGATATCTGGCCCTCAAACAACCTTCAAAGAGGTCTCCAAGCATAAATGATGAGATAGTTTTTGCTTTTGATTTGTTTTTCTCTTTAGTCCGAACTTTCACGACAGATTTGTGTATTCCATTGGGTATTCTATCATAAAAGAACAATTCTGGTCTTGACCTGACGGAAGTGCTGCATGAAACTAAACAAGCGATAGTTTGAAAGTCATACATGCGAATGAACAGCATGTAGAAGCATTTCTCAACCCAACTCCACGATCGTGTGCTGTGTATCGTTTGCAACAACAGGACGAACGCCGTCGTGCAGCAAAATCATCAGTCGATCTCCTTCATTCAAACATCTGAATAACTCATCATGAAGTCTTCCAGGTTACAGCAACTCATTATAAAGAATTCTTTCTGAATCAAATCCAACAAAGACAGAGAGCTTTTCCTTGGTAGATTCTTTTGGTTAAGACGTTGAAGCTTGTCCTGGATCTAGCCACGTTCCTCTCCGTTTTTGATCCCTACATCAAATCAAATCTTGTCCAAAAATGACGTTTTTCTTTGCCGAGCAAGAAGATAAAAACAAATGTTTAAATGTCAACCAATGTTTGTTTCCACAAGTTCATATAGAACCGATTTTCCTTTCTTCCGAATTTTTCATAGGGCTTGTAAACGATGTGCTACAGTCGACAAGGAGAAGCACAAGCAATAAATTGTCAACTTCAAAGACACTTCCAAGATGTTCCTTGTTTTGTCAATGAGACGGTGCTGAGAACTTTTGCATCAGCATGGAATGCTCGTATTTATCATTATTTCATTTGGTTGTTCTTATCCTTGTTAATATACAAAGGCCAAGAGTAAAACCGTATAATCCTGCTTTGTTTTACAATTTGACTGATCAACAACCTGACAGATTTCTGTTATTGGTGATCTTTTAATCCATTTTAATCTGACTGGATTGATGTATATTATTCAGGCAAAGAAGACAGAATATGCCTGAAACGGTCAAAACGATAATCTCTGAAATTAAATCTGGTCGTGCCATTTCAAGTACAACACTAAGTTATTCGACTAATTGGTATACAAATTGTTGTTATTCTTTTGAACGTAACGATTTGAGATCAAGTGAGCTAATTCATTCAGTACTAGATTAACTAAGTAGCAAAAGTATTTTAGGGCCCCGTACTAAATGCTTGCAAGCTATGAATTCCGATTCAGTGATACTGCATTTGATCTATTACTATACTTTACACGTGAAATGTCGTTTTTGACATCATAGAGAATAATGCAGAAAATAGAAGATTTACCAATGCATTTTGTTCATATTGAGTCCAAACAGAGACATAGTTCGTTTCTGAGCTCTTGACGGCAAATTATGTCTAACCATAGTTTGGCTAATTTTCAAGAACAAACTCAAATCGGGACGTAATGCTGCTCAAGCTGCTGATAACGTCATAATATTGCTAAAATATCCAACATATATTTCGTATCATCAGACAGTATAGCGAATGAAACAAATCTCTTTACTATGCCAAAAATGTGTTTTGATATTTATACGTATTTATGTAGTTTAATATTTATGTGTATTTTTTCTGACTTAGAGTTCTTTTCGAAACATATGATACAGGCCCTGAACTAGTTTGATCCAGGCCTGTATTCATTGGTCAAAGAACGTTTTTTACGGATGTGTCTTTTCTTGAAAATTCTATAAACTTTTCATTCGTTCCAGATGATTAAAAAAATACTTGATGGAGTATTTTGCTATTAATCTGCGTGCCTGAGAGAGAGAGAGAGAGAAAGAGAGAGAGAGAAAGAGAGAGAGAGAGAGAAAGAGAGAGAGAGAGAAAGAGAGAGAGAGAGAGAAAGAGAGAGAGAGTATGTGTGTGAGAGAGAGATAGAAAGAGAGAGAGAGAGGGGGGGATAGAAGACGAAGAGAAAGAAAAGGAAGAGAAGAAAAAAGGGATAGAGCTGGATAAAAAGCGGATGAGAAGGCAGGTGAAAGAGAAGAAAAAAACAACAGGGAAGAGGGAGAAAAAAGCAGAGGGGGAAGAAAAGGAAAGGGTAGAGGGAGAAGGAGAAATGACAAAGAGAAATTATGAGAAAGAGTAGAAGACAAGAAACGATAGATGGAGAGAAAAATAAATAATGATGTCGAGGGAGAAGGAAAAAAAGCAGAGGAGGAGATGAAGAGAGAGCTGAATGAAAAATGACAGAAGGGAAATAAAATCAAAATCAGAGGCACAGAGATGAGGGGTGGAGGGTGGAGTATGAGTTAAAAAGAGAGGCGGTGGTAGTAGATAGGGAATGAAAAAAATGTTGACCGGGTAACAAGATGTTTTTATTGATAAAGTCATCGACTGGGTGCGGTACTTTCCCAGCTGAAATATGGCTTTTTCATTAATTTCCATACGATTCGCACTTCGGGACCCGTTTAGATAGGCGTGTCCGAAAAAATCCAACATCCTCCTTGTCACTGAACATAAACCGGTCAGATGCCCTGACTTTCATATATATATATATATATATATATATATATATATATATATTGCCTGCTAAATTATTACGCAGAAGGGTTATATTATTGAGAATTCTGTTTCACAAAAGATAGGAAAACATAATTTGACTCAACAACTGGCAACACCAACCAGCACTAACTAAGCAGAATGAAAACTTTCTGCACTGTAGTAAACAAACTGACGCCAATTTTTGTTATAACCTTACATTTTAAGAGTGTCAAATTATTAGGTAACCACTGCAAAAGTATTAAAATATGAGTCGTAAAAATGATTTATCGCAGACTGGGAAGAATTCTACCAACACACAGCTTGAAAAGGGAAGTACAATCCTTGTAATAGCAAAACTGCTTAATAGAGGACGTCGAACAGTGGAGAAATACGACGAAGACCCCGGTGCATCACGTAGAACATCAGATAAGGGCAATTCACAAGGGTAATCAAACAGCAGGGAGTGTCTCGGATTGAGCGTATTGTCAGAAAAAAATTAAAAAACAGCCGTGAGCAGCAAAACTATATTCGTGGAGGTTGATCGAGGTAACGCTTCAAAATCATCTTGAGGCTGTGTACTCCGCCATGTTACAATGTGTCCCAGGCACAAGGTGAAACTTCTGGAATGGGCTAGAGAGTATTTGTGAATTGACTTCGAAGTTGTTCTTTCGACTGACGAGTGCCAAGCTACTCTTGATGGACCATATGGGTGGAGTGCGTGCTGGGTTGAAAAACCAAGAGAAGCGTCCTTCCTGTACGATAGAGCAACAGCAAGGTGGCGGATGGATTATGTTTTCGGTTGGCATTCGGTTGGCATTGTATGAGACGAGTTGATTGGACGTTGGCATACAGTAAAAAACGATTTCCCTAGGCTATATTTGGTTTTTGAAAAACAACTTTCAACATTGGTTTATAAACAAGTCTCTCGATCGATGTATAAAACTTATCTTCAAGCCTTCGTACAGTGTACTCGCACTGGTTGACTATATGTTTCAGAAATAGTTGACGAATTGACTGACCAATATTTCCTCCAGATTTCAATTCAATTGAAACTTTTTGGAGCATCCTCAAGGCGTATGGAAATTGGCGTCGGTTTGCTACCAAAGACGACTTATGGCAAACTTTTCTGACTAGGGCTAAAGCTATTGCAGTTCAAGAAATTTAAAATTTAACGAAATCAATGAATAATCGACTAATACTTGTCATTCATTGGCAAGGATCTTACATTTCAAAGTAAAGGATTCGCAACAAATTTTTCATTTTCAAAATTGAATGATGTTAATTCATAGGCTTCAGTATTTCATGTATATGCAGATTTATCCCTTGTTTAAACTTTCTTAAGGTCAACTGTGTGCGATTTGATAATTTGGCTCGATAAAAATTGCTAAATTGCTGAAAAAGACCCCGTATTCTTTGCCCTCTACCTATTCATATTTGCAGGCATTGCATAATAATGCTATGCAACTATTTGTGTAAAACATTATCAAGCTTCTCCCACAGTAGCAAATTTCAGAGGGGACTAACGTATTTGCATAACAATTTGACACGCACTTTATACAGAGGTACAAGAATACATATATATAAATATAAAAAACGACACGATTTATATATGAAACGTATCTATAGTAATATTTAGAAATTTTGTTTCTTCATCCTTTCCCGTTCTCCACTAAATCTACAAGGTCATATCCAATTTTCAGAGTTGTGCGCCAGAATTTTACGCCAAGGATGGTGGAATTCAGCCTAATGGTAGATCTTCTCACAGCGGTAATCTATATCACTTTGACTTCAAGGTACCCAGACTTTATTTCTAGTCATTTTAGAACAAAATGATTCAGAAAAGTCATATGCAATGTGGTGTTAACCTCTGAGGTCATTTGAGGATAGCAAAAGACTTTTGTACCCAATGTTACAAGCTGTTCGCTGCAATTCTGCACCTATGAAATTGGAATTTTGTTTCGGGATTAATTCTTTACACGGCGAACGTAATAGGCAGTGTTAGGTTGAAATCGGTGGTCACTTAAGGTTACCAAGGGTCATTTCTAGCCACTTTTCAAATTAGTGGGTCATATTTTTGGAACAAGACAGTACAGTATATAAGGAAGAAAACGGGTGTCCGTGATATCATAGAAACTATTAAAAAACACAAATGGCAATGGGCCGGCCATGTTGCAAGAATGATAGACAACTGATGGAGATCATGTCTCACAACATGGATCCCCAGAGATCACATAAGAAACCGAGGCCGACAGAACACAAGATGGAGAGACGAACTGGACAGATTCAGGAAATACTGACTCCGCAACGCCCATGATAGAGAATTGTGGCGAATCCTGGGGAAGGTCTATGTCCAACGACGGACGTTAAAATGCTGCTGCTGACGATTTTTGAACCAAGGATGCTGAAATTGAATATATGGGTACATCTCACATCGAAAGTAACAGGCTAAGTTGACCTTGGAGGACATTCAAGTTCACGGAGGTAATTTCTGGCCATTTCTAGACATTTTTCAAGTTTTTGCGAATAATTTCGAACCTATAGAACTGGACTTAGGCATAGGAGTATACCCATTCTTGGTGAAGGTTGTAGGCAATGCGAGATTGACCTCAGAAATCATTCTAGCTCACCAGTAACTTTTGGTCACCAGTAATTTAAAACCAATTGTTATCCACAATTTTGCACCTATGAAAAGGAAATTTGGCATAGAGGTAAATTCTTCCTCGGTCAAAGTATCTAGAAATGTGATTTTGATATCGGGGGGTCGTTTGGGGTCACCAAATGTTATTTCTATTCATATCTAACAAATTTTCTGAATTTTTGGCCACAAATTCGCTCCTCGGATGCAGAAAGTTAAAGGCAATGCGAGGTTGATGCTGGAGGTTACCTGAGGTAATTTAAGGAAACTTCTAGCCAACTAAAACATTTTATAGCATGATAATGAGTTTATCTTGATTAGTTTGCTAGGAAGTATAAAATCTGCTGACCTAAAAAATGATCAAGACCATTGTTTTCCGCAGCATCGTCCCAGAGGTTAGATTAAAATAACTTTTCTCTGTCATTTTGTAGCCAAACGATTACATTCTAGAAGCTGTATTAGTAAGTATTACTAATAAAACAGATAGATGGTTGGGACTTTTAGGATAATGGGAAGCTAGCAGAGGTCTATTCTGGATCAAAATTGCGTCTTTTAGCCATATTACAGTCATATGATTCTATACCTGGATGTAAATTGAAACAATGAATACCTTTTGAAGTCAAGCGGAAAAGTTGTGCAACATGGATAAACTTTTTCAGATAAAAATTGTAAAAGTTCTCCATTCTTTTCCGTATAGTCGGCTCTATATTGGTTGTTTCAGGGTTACAGCCACATTCAACCTTTTCAAACTGGCACCTTATGGGAGAAACACACTCGTAGTGTATCCAGAATCCCCACCAAAGTGTTGTTCGTTGTACATCGGAATATTCTTTCCGTTGAAGCTACTTTTCCATGAGTACATAGTGTAAATAATTGTTTTTCATTCGTCTTGTTAGGAATACATCAAAGAACATACTTTTTCTGTTTGGTTATATTTTAAGAGATTCTTCCCTCGGATAACACCAGATATTCCTGCTAATATATATATATATATATATATATATATATATATATATATAGAGAGAGAGAGAGAGAGAGAGAGAGACAGAGAGAGAGAGAGAGAGAGAGAGAGGAGAGTCTAGAAAGCTTTACAGCTTTAAATACAAAACATTAAAAAAATTATTATCAAAATTCTCTTGTGTCACTTCAATCAGGGCTTCAGGATACACTACATATGTGTTTCTCTAATTGGGTGCCGGTATATGGCAAGCGTACGACAGAGCAAGCTCAACCTTCAAAAACAAGGAGATCCCATTAGTCCCCAAAAGATGGGTTATACAACCAATGCATCCTCCCCATAGTCACCTATGGAACTGAAAAATGGAACCTAACCGAGAGACTGACCTATAAACTGAGAATCATGCAACGTGCACATGAAAGAATCAAGCTCAGCCTCTCAGGGAGAGGTCACAAGACAGACAAAATATATCAGGGAGAAAACAGGCGCCCGAGACATCATAGAATCCATTAGAAAGCTCAAACGGCAATGGGCTGGTCATGTTGCAAGAATGGCAGGCAACCGATGGCTTATACGACTCACAACATTATTTACAATTGAATGCTCCGCAGGATATTATTCATGGCCAGGTCTCCATTGATATCTGGTGCCTACTGCAATATCCTTGCTGTCTTTCTATGTATTGTAGTTTACATGCCCACTAGGGTGTTTCAGTTCAAGTAATGAAGCCCTGCCGTGGAGCAATAGTTTACAAAATAGAGTCTAGCAGACAAGATACACCCTGGGCACCGCGTTTCTTTCAGCCAGGCCGTAGGATATAGTAAGCAAGTTAGTCTTGCAGACCATTAGTACTCACTACTGAACCTCGCTAGGTGACCTATACTGACAGTCATGCCCAAGGGCATTTGTTAACAAGCTAGTCTTGCACACTGTTGCTTCTGAACTGGTTTCGATTCCTACTTGGTGCTCCATTACTTAATGCCTCACCATGGAACATTGGTTGGCAGACTTGTTCTACAGACTGTTGCAACTGAACAAATTTCGATAATTTGGTTGTCCTGTTACTTACGGCTTCGTTGTCGAGTTATGATATGCAAACCAGAGACCATAGCTACTTAACGGGATTCGATTTTCATTGGGTACCCTATTACTTACAGCCACGCCGGAGGGCAACATTTAGCAAGCTAGTCTCACAGACTGTCACAATTGAAATGCATTTGATATTCATGTGGTGCTCCGTTATTTGCAATGTTTTCTTGGAGTAATGATCAACAGGCTTATATATATATATATATATATATATATAGTATATATATATAATATATATTATATATATATATATATATATAGAGAGAGAGAGAGAGAGAGAGATAGACAGTCAGACAGACAGACAGACAGACAGAAGTGGCTTCGATCCTTACTGGATACCCTAGAATTGCATCAGACTGTCCTAGGTGTGTTATATATTAATGTTGATGTTTGTTATTTTAACTTCACTGTCTATTTTTCTTCTTTTACCTAATCGTGCATTTAACCAGAAACTTATTGTAGCTGGGTTTTTTTTTCAGACGATGAAAAACATTTGTACCGTGTAAACCTGCTTGGTAAATCGACGACGGTTAGTTTTCTACGAATAACAGAAAAAAAAAACCCTATGAAAATAAAATGGCAAGTCACAGATTAAACTTTGAGTGAGCGTCTGTCTGTTAGAATATTTAGCATATTTTTTTTTGATTTTTTTGCGCGTTTGGCTGTTGAAATTCGTTTATTTTTTTCTCCTCGTGCTTTTTAAATTTTTTTCCCCAGTCCCTATTTGTGAGGCGTGCAATGAGTGCTTCATTTGGGTTCTTTCCAGTTTAATAATATGCTGGCAACGCACTGAATGCTTGAGTGGAGAACTTCAAACGAGGCTCGCCAATCGCACTGATCGGGATCACGCGAAGGGCGCGAGAAATAGAGAGATTAAAACGAGACTGAAAGCCGTCCTAGCACCTTTGACATTTTTCCCTGAAAGAGATTGTCGGGCGTGTTATCAAGTATTCTTAAAAAGCTTCTTTTTTTTTCATGAAGTCAAACGAATGAACAAAATCTGTATATAATTGAAAGAGACGGAGGAATAAGGAGAAAGAACGGAGTAAAAAAGTAATAAGACGGAACAAATAGTTGTCTACGTTAGAATAAGAGTAAATAATGTACCAAAATATTCATAAAGGA